>SJYG01000755.1:987096-1053770 GCA_006410535.1 Litocranius walleri
GAAGTATTTCAATAAAAAGAGATAGCATTGCAGAGTAGTATAAACACTGGATCTGAGGAAAGAAGAAATGAATCAGTACTCTAGTTTTCCTTCTAAATTAGTATGTGACTGTGAACAAAATTTCAACATAGTAGAAATGTAGTACAGAAGCTTGAAGCATAAACACCGCAACTCCATGACCTAAGTTGGCAGCACAGTTCTACCAGTGATGACCTCTACCATCTTTGACAAGTTTTATCACCTCTCCCTGTCTCAGTCTCTGATTTGTTGAAGAAACATTATAAGTACTCGCCTCATAGAACAATTACATTTTAAATTATTAATTAGTCTGGACTTCAATATCTTCAACTGATGGAACTGGACTAGATGATCCTCAATACATTTTGTTGCTAACATCCCAGAGTTTTGTGTACTGGATCATCAACAAAGAAATAGATGCATATCTGCCTTCATGCCCATGAAGAAGCTGTACAAAGCACTAGGAAATATGCTAAAACTGTGTTCAAGGAGATGGGATAGGATCAGTTCAGTTCAGTCACTCAGTCCTGTCTGACTGCCACACCATGAGTCACGGCAGGCCAGGCCTCCCTGTCCATCACCAACTCCCAGAGTTTACTCAAGCTCATGTCCATCCAGTCAGTGATGCCATCCAGCCATCTCATCCTCTGTCATCCCCCTCTCCTCTTGCCCCCAATCCTCCCAGCATAGGGTCTTTTCCAATGAGTCAACTCTTTGCATGAGGTGGCCAAAGTACTGGAATTTCAGCTTTAGCAGCAATCCTTCCAATGAACACACAGGACTGATCTCCTTTAGAATGGACTGGTTGGATCTCCTTGCAGTCCAAGGGATTCTCAAGAGTCTTTTCCAACACCACAGTTCAAAAGCATCAATTCTTTGGTGCTCAGTTTTTTTCACAGTCCAACTCTTACATCCATACATGACCACAGGAAAAACCATAGCCGTGACTAGGTATACCTTTGTTGGCAAAGTAATGTCTCTGCTTTTGAATATGCTATCTAGGTTGGTCATAACTTTCCTTCCAAGGAGTAAGCGTCTTTTAATTTCATGGCTGCAGTCTCCATCTGCAGTGATTTTGGAGCCCCCCAAAAGAAAGTCCGACACTGTTTCCACTGTTCCCCCATCTATTTCCCATGAAGTGATGGGACCAGATGCCATGATCTTCGTTTTCAGAATGTTAAGCTTGAAGCCAACATTTTCACTCTCCTCTTTCACTTTCATCAAGAGGCTTTTGAGGTCCTCTTCACTTTCTGCCATAAGGGTAGTGTCATCTGCATATCTGAAGTTATTGATATTTCTCCCAGCAATCTTGATCCCAGCTTGTGCTTCTTCCAGCCCAGTGCTTCTCATGATGTACTCTGCATATAAGTTAAATAAGCAGGGTGACACTATACAGCCTTGAAGTACTCCTTTTCCTATTTGGAACCAGTCTGTTTTTCCATGTCCAGTTCTAACTGTTGCTATCTAACCTGCATATAGGTTTCTCAAGAGGCAGGTCAGGTGGTCTGGTATTCCCATCACTTTCAGAAATTTCCACAGTTTATTGTGATGCACACAGTCAAAGGCTTTGGCGTAGTCAATAAAGCAGAAATAGGTGTTTTTCTGGAACTCTCTTGCTTTTTTGATGATCCAGCAATGTTGGCAGTTTAATCTCTGGTTCTTCTGCCTTTTCTAAATTCAGCTTGAACATCTGGAAGTTCACAATTCACATATTGCTGAAGCCTGGCTTGGAGAATTTTGAGCATTACTTTACTAGCATGTGAGATGAGTGCAATTGTGTGGTAATCTGAGCATTCTTTGGGATTGGAATGAAAACTGACCTTTTCCAGTCCTGTGGCCACTACTGAGTTTTCCAAATTTGCTGGCATATTGAATGCAGCACTTTCACAGCATTATCTTTCAGGATTTGAAATAGCTCCACTGGAATTCCATCACCTCCACTAGCTTTGTTTGTAGTGATGCTTTTTAAGGCCCACTTGACTTCACATTCCAAGATGTCTGGCTCTAGGTGAGTGCTCACACCATTGTGATTATCTTGGTCATGAAGATCTTTTTTGTATAGTGCTTCTGTGTATTCTTGCCACCTCTTCTTAATATCTTCTGCTTCTGTTAGGTTCATACCATTTTTGTCATTTATCGGGCCCATCTTTGCATGAAATAGTCCCTTGGTATCTCTAATTTTCTTGAAGAGATCTCTAGTCTTTCCCATTCTGTTGTTTTCCTCTATTTCTTTGCATTGATCGCTGAAGAAGTATTTCTTATCTCCCCTTGCTGTTCTTTGGAATTCTTCATTCAGATGCTTATATCTTTCCTTTTCTCCTTTGCTTTTTGCTTCTCTTCTTTTCACAACTATTTGTAAGGCCTCCCCAGACAGCCATTTTGCTTTTTTGCATTTCTTTTCCATGGAGATTGTTTTGACCCCTGTCTCCTGGACAATGTCATGAATCGCCATCCATGTTCATCAGGCACCTATCTCTCAGATCTCGTTCCTTAAATCTATTTCTCATTTCCACTGTATAACTTTATTCTGTCTTCTTCTTTTTTTCTTCTCTTCCTTTTTTGGGGGTGAGCAAAACTATTTCTCTTTTAACAGCCATGCCACCTTACTCACATAGGAACACTAAATGCAAAATTATTTGACTATTGAGAAAATAAAGTCCTCTTTTTGCATCATAGAACCTACTTGCCTCGATCTAGTTAAATGACAATTATCAATAATCTATTCATCAGTATTCAGTACAAATATATCTATTTGCAAGGATTTCCATCAGAAGGGGGGAAAAATCTTTTGGGAACGTACATCTAGTTAGAGATGCAACTCGATGGAGGATTCTAGGCAGCCTGAGTTCTCCATATAGGTTTAGCAGTGGATCCTGTATTGTGCCTAGAAACTGAGTGGGATTCAAAGATGGAAGGGCATTATGGGATTAAGACTGAACCTCTGAGCCACCAGAGAAGCCTGACATCATGAAAAAAGGTAGGAAGGAATGTTTAGGATTTTTTTTCCAGGTATCATACATTGGCCAGGCTAATCTCTTAAACCTCAACATTGTTGATATCTAAGACTGGATAATTCTTGTAGTGGGGCTTCCCAGCTGTCGCTAGAGCTAAAGAACCCACCTGCTAAATCAGGAGACATAAGAGATGCTGGTTCGATCCCTCCCTGTGTGGGGAAGATCTCCTGGAGGAGGGGAGGGCAACCCACTCCAGGATTCTTGCCTGGAGAATCCCAGGGACAGAGGAGCCTGGCGGGCTACAGTCTATAGGGTCACACAGAGTTGGACATGACTGAAGTGACTTAGCACACACACAGGATCCTTGTAATGTGGGATCTTCTATGCGTTGAAGGATATTTAGCAGCATCCAAATGCCAGTCACTTTCCCCTACTTGTGACAATCAAAAATGTCTCTTGAGAATGACAAGTGTGATTTAAGGGGGCAAAACGACTCCTGAGTAAGAATCTATGTCCCACAGGTATTTGTTGTTGCTGTTCAGTCACTTAGTGTGGCCAACTCTTTGTGACCCCGTGGACTGCAGTATGCCAGACTTCCCTGTCCTTCACCATCTCACAGAGCTTGCTTAGACTCAGGTCCATTGAGTCAGTGATGCCATCCAAGCATCTTGTCCTCTGCTACAGGTATAGGGTTCCATAATCCAGTGAGTGGTAATTTTGTTTCAAGAGACAAACAGCAGATTGTCTTGAATCCCTGAAGAAAGATGCTAGCTTCCTTAATAAATGAGTAACAAATGAAATTGTTCTTCTACAATGGCTGTATATATAAGTAAGTTCAATTGTGGTCTATAACATAGAAGCAGGAACATATGGAGATGAATTATATGCCATCACACTATCATTACTCCTCCTTTTATTAATAGAAGATAAGGACTTCCCTTGGTGGTCCAATTGTTAAAAATTTGCCTGACAATGCAGGGACACAGGTTCAATCCCTTGTCTGGGAAGATTCCATGTGCCTCAGGGCAAGTAAGCCTGTGTGCCATAACTGCAGAGGCCCATGTGCTGAAAGCCTGTGCTCTGCAACAAAAGAAGCCCCTGCAGTGAGAAGCCCGAGCACCGCAACTAACGAGTGGCCCCTACTCACCGCAACTAGAAAAAGTCCTTCCCCAGCAACAAAGACCCAGCACAGCCAAACATAAATAAATAAGTAAAAAAAGGAAAAAAGATAAGGTGAAATTGACCACCTGCTACCATTAGGAAAAACATTTAATTTTAAGATGATTCAAAGTAAAATCACAACTCACTAATGTTTCAAAATAACTGGGGGGGAATTATTGAACTCATCTGTTGCACACAAAGAGAAAGACTATATATGATCTGCACCTTTGATGCCCTCCCCTTCATTTTCCCTCTGGAATCTTAAGTATCTGTCTTGCCCCTGAACTTGGAGAGCTTGAAACTAGGCAACTCATCAGTACATCCATGGCTTGAGGCCAGTAGATCTCTGACTGGTATTCTCAGTTAAGAAAAGTGAAAGGGCAAGAGGACATAAACATTAATTTTGGGGGAAGGTGAAAGGTCAATATATTTTGCTGAGGTCTTTGCCCAGTGTCAAGCAATCAAAAAATGCTTTTAGTTTAACTTTTGGTCTGTCAAAATGAGAAGAAAACATGATCATGGTAATAAAGACTTTGTTGGTATATTTAATAAGTAAGAAACATAGGGAAAGGTTACTAGATGGTAAAAGCATGTTTGATTTTCTTTTAAAATGAGATGAAAGAGAAAGAAGACTGATGCTGTACATGGGAATGATGTGAGAGGAGAATAGTAATTTCCAGTTTTATGGAGATCTGTTGCAGTGCTGTTAATTTCCATTTTTAGAAAAACTTAATGCAGAATCTAAGGAGAAATCTATATCACCACATAGAAAATGTGACTCTGAATTGTATGCGAAAGCAAGAGAAATCCTATCTCTCAAATAAAACTTTGTGCTTACACGCGTGTGCTCGTTCACATGCCAATTAGGTGACTGAGGGATTACTACAATCCTGGAAGGAACTGCCACGTGAATGGTTTTGAGTCATGTTCATTGCTTCTATTCGGGTCACTATCTATAATTCAGGCTTATTCAAAAACACTCCACTTTGTCAGTTTCCAGTGCACTATTTTTAGTGATAAAGAGTTGCCTTTAGGGAGAAAGATATATGTTTCTCCCTCTTTGTTAAAAGAGACCTCTTCTGCAGCAGAAATACTTACGTATTTTTCACTTGTTCTCTAGCATTTACTTACACTTTGACATGGAAAGCTTGAGGTTTTTTGTGGCAAATTATTCATCCTTACCATTTTGGTTGTTAAGGTGACTAGATGCTATTCTGTTATTATTATTTTAAATGAAAGGATGTCTTAAAATTCCTTGCTATTTTAGGCAGATCGTTCATATCTTTTGAAAGACATTAGTATATCATTTCCCAGGAAGCTAAGTTTATTGAATTTTTCAAATACTCTGCTTAGCTTGGCTGTCATCTCACCATCAGTTGTTATATAAATAACCTCACTTTAACATGTGAGAAATAATATAAAAGACTCCTTCTGGATGTTAAGATGCAAAATTAAACTCCAGGTGCTTTTCAGAGTTATTTGGGACATTTTGCAGTTGTCAATATGGAAATCCTGTCACTCAGGGCAGGGATCTGTTGCCAAGGGGAAACAAAAGCTTCACCATTTGACACGTTGGCAGTTGTTACAGTTCGTAGAAAAGAAATAAAACACCTTAGAGACAGGTATTGGAAGATGGTCATTCACCAGGGATTGGTTAACTGGCTTGGAAATAAATTAATTACTCTTCTTTCTGTTTCAGAGACATTTGCTTGTGCATAAAGAGTATGGTCTTTTAGGTACATTGATCCTAGAACTTTGGCCTAAGTATGTCCCTTAAATATTTAAATTTATTACATTCAAGCATTTTCCTAATTCATAACTAAGATTCTGATTAGCCAGTTCCACTGTGTGGGGGATTTTCCATACTCTAGAAAGCAATTCTCTGAAACCAGCTGATGCCCTACAATTCAACTCAGTCCTGACACTATTACCTGGAGAGAATGTCAGGTCCCACAGATTAAGGACTCAGGGCTACAAGACTGCCTCCACTTCAGATGGCAATAGCAAATCCATGGTGTTATCTGTACTTCTGACTGACTGGCTATCAATCAGATGTTCCCATGGCCCTATCCTTGTGTTTAGTTGGTCAGTTGTGTCCGACTCTGTGACCCCATGGACTATAGCCCAGCAGGCTCCTCTGTCCATGGTATTTTCCAGGCAAGAATACTGGAGCTGGCTGCCTTTTCCTACTCCAGAGAATCTTCCCCACCCAGGGATTGAGATGACATTTCTTGTTTCGACCACTGTGCCATCTGGGAAGCCCTGACCCCCTCCTTAGGTCTGATTAATTTGCTAAAGTGTCTTGCAGAATTTAGGAAATGAGTTTACTCACCAGATTATCAGTTTATTACACAGGATATTAAAGGATACAAATCAATAGGCAAATGAGATATACATGGCAAGGTACAGACACAGAGCCTCTATGA
Source organism: Litocranius walleri (assembly GCA_006410535.1). NCBI lineage: Eukaryota > Metazoa > Chordata > Mammalia > Artiodactyla > Bovidae > Litocranius > Litocranius walleri. The sequence continues at coordinate 993,656 of SJYG01000755.1, forward strand.
TCCCTGAGCAGGTTATTCTCCCTGACTCTCCAGATGTTCATCAGACTGAAAAAATCTTCCCCTTTTGCATTTTTATGGAAGTTACATTACACAAACCTGGTTGATTAAATCATTGGCTATTGGCAATGGATTCAAACTCTAGCTCCTCTCCCCTCCCCAGAGATCTGGGGAGTGGAACTAACAGTTCCAGTCTTTTAATCATTTGCATGGTTCTTCTACCTTACCTACCTTACCTGGGGTTGAGAAGTCATCTCATTAAGATAACAAAAGACACTTTTATCACACTCATCACTTAGGAAATTCCAAGAGTTTTAGGAGCTCTGGGCCAAAAAAGATATAAAGATGAAATGTATATTTCATATTACACATGGCAATATCACAAATACTGTTTTTAGATTGATATGATGTTAGATGGAAAATTTCACATTAACTTGGACTGGGTGATGGCTTCTAAAAGAGTCAAACACCAAACTGCTAGGTAAGGAGATTAAAGGCCTTTTTTGTTTAGTCCTAGTGAGATTTCCATTAAATATATTGTATTTTATTCCATTCTCTTAGTCCTCTCAAAGAGGGCAAAAGTTCAGAAAAGAACAAGGAATGTTAAGAGGATTGAGAAATTGATTTTTCAATAAAACAACCCCCCCCAACTTCACACTTGAAGCAGTGTGTCAATTATTAATTTCCCTTTAAATTCAGGAAGACACATTCTAATTTCTCATGGAGAGAATAAGACATCAGTTTCTCTCTAAAGCGGGATCCACTACAGTCCTGGTATGGCCCATATCTATCTAGTAGGAATTAGACTCTACTTAAGATGTTTGACATTTGGAAATATTAGAATATGTGTCATAGTTCAATCACTTCTATATAATATTTTTGTGTGACAAAGAGGGTTTAAAAAAAAAGCAAATTTTTTCCCCAATCAATTATTTTTAATTCTAGATAGAAATAAAAATAGATTTCAAAGTAAATTTCCAAAGCCAGCTGCTCTGATAAAACAGCATATAATCAAGTAGAAAAAGTATAAAGGAAGGTCAAACAATAATCAGTATCAAGGCTGTAAAGAGCAAAGAGATTTATTTGGGGTTTTAGGAGTTGCAGTTCAGGAGACACAGATTTGGGTAAAATCCAAAGAGTGTTCCAAGGAAGAGAAGAGAGTCAGGAGCTTATAAAGGCAAAAGCTACACAGTTGTTAAAGTTTGTTTTCAAAAATTATAGTTGGCTAGGATGCATAAAGGAAATAAAAGATAGGCTGTCACAAGTTATTTAGGGTAAGGGTCCAATAAGTACCCTGACTTTCTGGAACATTTTGTAGATGTTCTGAATTCAGACAAGAATTCAGACAAGAAGTGATCAGGGTTCAGATTACAGCCAGGCTGAGGCATGCCTGTGTTTTACTTCCTCGATGGCCTCCAGCTCCCTTTTAGAAAGCTCTTTTAGCAAAAAAAAAAAACTCCATTTTGATTTTCTTTCTGCAGGAAGTTGTTTTTTTCCACATCTACTGATTGACTTATTGTGGAAGAGTATTCTCATGAAGATGGAGGAGATAAGACTTCTCTTTCTCCCTTACAGAGTTAAGCAATGTAAGACTATTCCTTGTGACCAAGGCTTGTTTTCATTGTTCTGATTCTTGAATTGCTTTTTTGACTTCTACATAGTGGATAGTAAATATATGGGTTTTTTGGGTGAATGTTTGCTAAACAGAGCATAGAACTCTTTGAAGGCTTATGAAAATATGAAAGAAGAGGAGGGTATGTGAAAATAAGAATGGTAAAGCCCAATGTACAACAGGCAATCTACTTGACAATGTGAACTGCAAGTGGAAAATGCACTTGGAATGAACTTTAAAATTGTAGTTTACTTCTCAAGTGAGTTCTAGGAAATTTAAAGATTAGGTGATATTACCTATTTTTGTCATATGAATGTATTAACATATATTTCCCATAAAACAAAGTGGTAGCTAATTCACTTAGAATAAACTGGGAAACAGAAAATGTGTCTAAGAATAAAGAACTGTAAGAGAAAATTGTTAAAATTGGAAGACAGGAAAGGAGTTTACTTTACAGAGCAGACACTACATGACAGGCACGTTGTGCGTGATGATACATTGGGCACATTTCTTCTAGCGATTTCTAACATAAAAATGGAGGCTTAGTGTTTGTGACATTTAGATTCACTAAATAAGTGATGCACCAGTGACTAGAAAACAGATGTCTCAGATTCCAAAATCTGAATTTTACCATAGTTCTTTATTGCATTCCAACAGGATAGATTTAAAGACTACTAGAAATCTACTCTTTTTAGTCTCTGCTCTGCTCAATATTCTAGAAGAGCCAAATGGGAAAAGAGTTTGAAAAAGAATAAATAGATGCATATGTATAACTGAGTCACTTTGCTGTATACCTGAAATTAACACAACATGGGAAATCAACTATGTGGTGGTTTAAGTTATGTCTGACTCTTTTGGAACCCCATGGACTATAGTCTTTCAGGCTTCTCTGTCCATGGGATTTCCCAGGTGAGGATATTGGATGGGTTGCCACTTTTCTTCTTCAGGGGATCTTTCTGACCCAGGGATTGGACCCTCATCTCCTGCACTGGCAGGGATTCTTTAGAACTGAACCACCAAGTATCTACTGTAACTGAACCTGTGTCTTCTCCAAAATAAAATAAAATTTAAAAGCAAATTTAAAAATAAAATCAATCTCATACTTACAAACTCAATTCTTAATAGTATCTTTTATTTGTCTCTTTAAAAAAGTCTGTTTCTCTGATTGAGTTGGTGTTTGCTGGTCTTTCTAATCTGTTCTTTTTCATCTACTTACCCCTTTACACACATTGCTGACTTTCCCTACCAGCCAGTGTCAAGGTTCCTTGAGCAGCTCAATACCAATATTCTCTATCTCTGACAAAGTCTCTCTCCTTGACCAAACTTTAGTCAGGCTCCTCTGGTGCCTTTCCTTGACTAGGCCTAGACCTTGGACTTCCCTGTTCATCTTTTCATTACCCAGTTTTAGCCAGAATCCTCCTTAGCAGTTCAGGGTCCCCCTCATCCTCAATATCTGATCATCTGAGATGTTGAGTGAAAATCCTCATCCTGCCCTCCAACCCTCAGATAATGTCTGACTTTTCTGCCTTTGGCATGAATCTCATTAGGTCAGTTTAGCAAGAATTCTCTACCCCTGAGATCTATACTTAGTAATTTTCTCTCTGCTGACCCGCCAACCTGCTCCTTGATTATAAATCCCTGCTTTTCTGTATTGGAAATAGAGCCCAGGCCTATATTAAGATCTCTTTTCCTTTATTGCCAAAGTTCCTAAATAAAATATGTTTTTTTACTAAGGGAACAAACAAACAAACAAACTTTAACTATCATACCTCTTTAGTTCTCTTTGATACTTCCATGACAAACCAAACCAAACCAAACAAACAAACTACAAAGCTATAATTCTACTCTAAGGTCTTAAATTCTGATTTTAACATTCTTCTGACTTCAACTACTCATCTTTTTACTTTTACCATTTTTTAAATATTTATAGAACTAGTTCTTTATATTTCTTTTTAACTTCTGAAACATGTAGCATAATAATAATGAAGACACGTCATGGATAACACTAAAATCAGTTCAGTTCAGTTGCTCAGTCGTGTCCAACTCTTTGCGACCCCATGAATCACAGCACGTCAGGCCTCCTTGTCCACCACCATCTCCCGGAGTTCGCCCAAACTCACGTACATTGTGTTGGTGATACCATCCAGCCATCTCATCCTCTGTCATCCCCTTTTCCTCCTACTCCCAATCCTTCCCAGCATCAGAGTCTTTTCCAATGAGTCAACTCTTCGCATGAGGTGGCCAGAGTACTGGAGTTTCAGCTTTAGCAGCNGTAGCTAATTCACTTAGAATAAACTGGGAAACAGAAAATGTGTCTAAGAATAAAGAACTGTAAGAGAAAATTGTTAAAATTGGAAGACAGGAAAGGAGTTTACTTTACAGAGCAGACACTACATGACAGGCACGTTGTGCGTGATGATACATTGGGCACATTTCTTCTAGCGATTTCTAACATAAAAATGGAGGCTTAGTGTTTGTGACATTTAGATTCACTAAATAAGTGATGCACCAGTGACTAGAAAACAGATGTCTCAGATTCCAAAATCTGAATTTTACCATAGTTCTTTATTGCATTCCAACAGGATAGATTTAAAGACTACTAGAAATCTACTCTTTTTAGTCTCTGCTCTGCTCAATATTCTAGAAGAGCCAAATGGGAAAAGAGTTTGAAAAAGAATAAATAGATGCATATGTATAACTGAGTCACTTTGCTGTATACCTGAAATTAACACAACATGGGAAATCAACTATGTGGTGGTTTAAGTTATGTCTGACTCTTTTGGAACCCCATGGACTATAGTCTTTCAGGCTTCTCTGTCCATGGGATTTCCCAGGTGAGGATATTGGATGGGTTGCCACTTTTCTTCTTCAGGGGATCTTTCTGACCCAGGGATTGGACCCTCATCTCCTGCACTGGCAGGGATTCTTTAGAACTGAACCACCAAGTATCTACTGTAACTGAACCTGTGTCTTCTCCAAAATAAAATAAAATTTAAAAGCAAATTTAAAAATAAAATCAATCTCATACTTACAAACTCAATTCTTAATAGTATCTTTTATTTGTCTCTTTAAAAAAGTCTGTTTCTCTGATTGAGTTGGTGTTTGCTGGTCTTTCTAATCTGTTCTTTTTCATCTACTTACCCCTTTACACACATTGCTGACTTTCCCTACCAGCCAGTGTCAAGGTTCCTTGAGCAGCTCAATACCAATATTCTCTATCTCTGACAAAGTCTCTCTCCTTGACCAAACTTTAGTCAGGCTCCTCTGGTGCCTTTCCTTGACTAGGCCTAGACCTTGGACTTCCCTGTTCATCTTTTCATTACCCAGTTTTAGCCAGAATCCTCCTTAGCAGTTCAGGGTCCCCCTCATCCTCAATATCTGATCATCTGAGATGTTGAGTGAAAATCCTCATCCTGCCCTCCAACCCTCAGATAATGTCTGACTTTTCTGCCTTTGGCATGAATCTCATTAGGTCAGTTTAGCAAGAATTCTCTACCCCTGAGATCTATACTTAGTAATTTTCTCTCTGCTGACCCGCCAACCTGCTCCTTGATTATAAATCCCTGCTTTTCTGTATTGGAAATAGAGCCCAGGCCTATATTAAGATCTCTTTTCCTTTATTGCCAAAGTTCCTAAATAAAATATGTTTTTTTACTAAGGGAACAAACAAACAAACAAACTTTAACTATCATACCTCTTTAGTTCTCTTTGATACTTCCATGACAAACCAAACCAAACCAAACAAACAAACTACAAAGCTATAATTCTACTCTAAGGTCTTAAATTCTGATTTTAACATTCTTCTGACTTCAACTACTCATCTTTTTACTTTTACCATTTTTTAAATATTTATAGAACTAGTTCTTTATATTTCTTTTTAACTTCTGAAACATGTAGCATAATAATAATGAAGACACGTCATGGATAACACTAAAATCAGTTCAGTTCAGTTGCTCAGTCGTGTCCAACTCTTTGCGACCCCATGAATCACAGCACGTCAGGCCTCCTTGTCCACCACCATCTCCCGGAGTTCGCCCAAACTCACGTACATTGTGTTGGTGATACCATCCAGCCATCTCATCCTCTGTCATCCCCTTTTCCTCCTACTCCCAATCCTTCCCAGCATCAGAGTCTTTTCCAATGAGTCAACTCTTCGCATGAGGTGGCCAGAGTACTGGAGTTTCAGCTTTAGCAGCAATCCTTCCAATGAACACCCAGGACTGATCTCCTTTAGAATGGACTGGTTGGATCTCCTTGCAGTCCAAGGGATTCTCAAGAGTCTTCTCCAACACCACAGTTCAAAAGCATCAATTCTTTGGTGCTCAGTTTTTTTCACAGTCCAACTCTTACATCCATACATGACCACTGGAAAAACCATAGCCTTGGCTAGATGGACATTTGTTTGCAAAGTAATGTCTCTGCTTTTGAATATGCTGTCTATGTTGGTCATAACTTTTCTTCCAAGGAGTAAGCGTCTTTTAATTTCATGACTCCAGTCACCATCTAAAATAGTCATGCTATTTTTTCCAGTACTCTTGCCTGGAAAATCCCATGGATGCAGGAGCCTGGTAGGCTGCAGTCCATGGGGTCGCGAAGTCGGACACGACTGAGCGACTTCACTTTCACTTTTCACTTTCATGCTCTGGAGAAGGAAATGGCAACCCACTGCAGTGTTCTTGCCTGGAGAATCCCAGGGATGGGGGAACCTGGTGGGCTGCCATCTATGGGGTAGCACAGAGTCGGACATGACTGAAGCGACTTAGCAGTAGCAGCACTACAAAGTTTATAGTCTAAAAATTATTTGTATCCATTTTCTCAAAATTAGACTAGAATTGAAAGCTGTATTTAGACACACTGTTTTTATTTATTTATTTATGTGCTTTACAACTTTATTGAGATGTTATTAACATAATGTACATCATACAATAGATTAGATGCAGATATGTATCATCTTAATAAGTATAAAATTACATGGTGAATATGGATTTTAAACCCAAAGTATAATGAGTAAAATTACCATTGCTCCAATGTGGTTCATCAGATCAAAACATTTCTCCTCGTTGGAAAGTCTTTTTTTAAAAAACAAACAAATAAACAAACAAAGTAAACTTTTGTGAGATTCTTTCTAATTGTGGGTGTAATATTTTATTTTAATGGTTCTAGAATGAGGGTTATTTTGCCTACCTTGTACTACTTATGCCTTCAGGAATCGATCTGAAAATTTGTCATGAAGTTATTCTGCATCTGATGTCTTTCATCATCATCTTTACTTTCAAACAGTGGTATTTTAGAATTTGGATTCTGGTCTATCTAGGAGATAGATATGAGTTATCTGTCAGTGGCAGTAACTCAACTTGCCCCTTTCAGAGGCATCAGTAGAGCACAGAACTCTTCTATATTGGTTGCTATACAATAGAAGGTCTCTGTTTCTTATGGGATTCAGGTGCTATATTATACTATGAATGTTGAATATTTTATGTTGAAGGAAAATGGCAAGTGCAAAACAGACTCTCTGATCAACTCCATCTCTCCTGAGGCAGGTCAAAAGATCCTTGTATAAGAGGTACCTTCCCCATACCCAGTGAAAAGAAGCATGCTTATCTCTAAAGATGGAATAGAAACCCAGAACAATGTAGAAAAAAACACAGGCTTTGCTAAGTTTCCTCCAGATTACTACCTTTAGCTCTTTTCTCTTACATTTTTTCCACTCCTCCTCAAACTAGTATAAAAACATTCAGGTCTTCATTCCCTTGGTGGTTTAGTTGAAAAGTTTTGTCCAACTCTTGCAATCCCGTAGCCTGCCAGGCTCCTCTGCCCAAGGGATTTCTCAGGCAAGGATATTGAAGTGGGTTGCTATTTTTTTTATGAAGTCTAAATAAATGTGTGTGTTTTTCTCCTACTCATCTGTCTTTTGTTAATACAATTTGCCAGGTCCCAGTTGAGAAATCTCAGCTAGAAAGAGGGAGAAACTTTTTCTCCCTTACATGTCCATATAGTGAAAAGAATTAGGGCTGTAGCATGAGGCAGATTTCGTTTGGGTCCTGACTCTTCAAGTTAATAGCTTTCAACCTCTCTCCACTGTAAAATGGGGAGAAAAGTATTTATTTCTCTGAGTTGTTGCAATAGTAAGTGAGACTAGATTTGTAAATAGGTAGCATTGTAAATGAAACGCATAGACGTTGGCTAGATGACACTAGTGGTAAAAAAGTCTGCTTGCTAATGCAGAGGACTCAAGAGATGTGGGTTCAATCCCTGAGCTGGTGTTGAATACTAGACCCACTCTAGTACTTCTGCCTGCAAAATCCCATGGACAGAGGAGCCTGGTCGATTACAGTCCATGTGGTCACAAAGATTTGGATGCAACTGAGTACTAATATCCCATGGTGATCTTCAAATTATATAAATCTTTCTTTAATAAGTAATTGGTATGAGATTATTCAATGAACCACAGTGTAACCATCTTAAACATTTGCTCTTATATTAAAATTAGAACTTATTTATGGCACCAGGATAGAATTTTATAGCCTTTTCAGTTGTACAGTTTTCTTCTTTTTAAATAGTATCCAATCCTTAATGACAAGAGAGGAAGAGAAAGAGGGAGAGGGGGAGGGATTGAGAGACAGAATGAGACAAAGAGAGAGAGAATATTGACCATGGAGTAATAACTAAACATAGAATATTTTCTCTATTTAGAAACATACATATGTAAGATCAATACATTTAAATCTAAGACAAGGTAAATTAAGGAATATTAACAACCAGCCAGATCATGATATTAAAAAAAAAAGATGCATAATATTCAGACATGACTATCCTCTCTCTAATGAGTAGAATGAGTGCAAGGGATAGTTTGGGGGATAGGAATAGACTCTTTGAAACCTTTAGCAACTACTGAAGACACATTGAATACATATACCCTCTAAGTAACTATTCCATGCCATGCACATACAGCCCTAGAATATTTCCCGTGTTTTGTCCTTTCAACTAAATTGGCCAAATTCTATCACTGCCTCTATCTGTCACTAACTCTTAAATCTTCTGCTAACCTGCTTTCACTTACCATATGCTTTCTTAATAATCTCCCACCTATGAGAGTTTTTCTCATCTCATCATTAGTACATTTTCTTTCGCTTAGCTGCCCTATCTCCATACTTACTTATACACACATGGGTATCTTCCCTATGTAAACGTTCTAGGTCTTCTTTTGAGCTGGTTTGAACTTCAGCTGTTCCATGTTAAGCTCTAGTTCTGCAAGTACATGGGACATTTCATTGCTGTTATTAATGATCCATCCATTCTCTTCTTTTATTTTAAAAGTCATACGACGGTACTCCTAGTCACCTCCCAGGAAAACTGAAGGTTTATCCAACATTTTACTTTCTAATAAGTCCTTCAATCCTGCTCTTGACTTCTCTCCCTTACACCGGCTGTCTTTCTTTTCAGTTCTACTGCAATTCGCCTTTCCCTTCTCCAACCTCAACAAGTGCCATTGTTTAATGTCTCTTTCTTTTCAGTGTCTCTCCTTTTGACTCATTTGACTCAAGAACACATGTATTAAATCTACTTCATTCTAAATGAGTCTGATGAAATGACCGCAGCCCATGAAATAAATTTCCAACTCCCAAGCTTCATTCCACATTCCCGCTGCATCCCCTACACCTACTAAATCTGAGGCAGGAGATAGAGAGCCCCCAGACTGAGGAGCTGCAGTTCATCCCTTTGTGGATTGATACTCCAAGATGAAGAGGAGAAGAAGCTAAGCCCTAACACATAAGAGACCACACATTTCTCATTCTTGTCTTCAGGGATACCTTCTCAAAAATACATGCACAGAGAGTCTCCTTGGAGGTCAACTTTCCCATAGTGCTCTTCTCTAGAATCCATCTTGGCTGAGAGATGTGCGTGCATACATAAGAGGACCCTGTGAAAGGAAAAGCGTTAGTCCTTCAGTCGTGTCTGATGCTTTGTGACCCCATGGACCATAGCCTGCTAGGCTCCTCTGTCCAGGAATTCTCTAGGCAAGAATACTGGAGTGGGTTGCCATGCCTTTCTCCAGGAGATCTTCCCAACCCAGGGATCGAACCCAGGTTTCTTTCATTGCAAGCAGACTCTTTAATACCTGAGACACCAGAGAAGCCCCTGAGATGTACCAAATTCAGACTCAGAACCAGGCAAAGCAAGATGACTGGTCAAAGGAAATTTGAGATGACCTATATAAGTGATTCAAACTACCACAAGGGTGGGATTCTCTGTGAGCCTGCCTGTGTGCCTATCCATATATGTCTTTTTCCCTCCTAATAAAAAGTTGTTTCACTACTTTACATCTTTGTGAGAATTCATTTCTGCAATGCTGTACAGGCAAGGGCCTTGCCACTGGCCACTAGTCTAGTGGCTAGGATTCATTACTTTCACTGCTGCAGCCTGACTTCAATCCCTAGCCAACAACCAAAAGCTGCTTCAAGTTGCTGTAGGCCGAGGCCACCTGAGACCACTTCTATTCAACAAAGCTTGTGTGCAAGCTTGCTAAGTCCTTCAGTCATCTGTGGCTCCTTGCAACCCTATGGACTGTAGTCCACCAGACTCCTCTGTCAATGGGACTCTCCAGACAAGAATATTGGAGTGGGTTGCCATGCCCTCCTCTGGGAGATCTTCCCAACTCAGGGATCAACCCCACTTCTTTTATGCTTCCTGCATTGGCAGACAAGTTTTTTGTTTGTTTCCTTGTATTTTTCTTTAAACCATTAGCGCCACCTGGGAAGTCCCAACAAGGCTTACTTACCTCTAGCTAAAACATTTTCTGCAAGTGCATTCCAGTGATTTTTTTTTCATCCTCCATAAATAAAATGCTTTTTTTCTCCTATAGCCTACTGTAAGTCTACACATTCTTTCTGTCACAACTTAAATGCCATGAAATTAAATTCATTTTCTTACCATAGCACTTCCCCCAAATTTATTTGATAGAATTTATCACATTCTACCTTGCATTACAGCTTAAAAGTCACCTGTGCTCTTCTTTTTATCTCTTCTATTAAACTGTAATCTCCTTAGAGATGAAGTTATCTTATTTGTTTTTACAGAAACTGCCATCTTTGCAATACTGCTAATCTTTTTGCCTTGTTTGTTTTGTTTTCCTAAATCAAATAAAAGGAAGCAGGCTAATGTTTGGTACATAATTATGACATGATAAGTATCACGTCGTGTGTTATCAACACAATTACAGTACGAATGAAGTTATCCTGTCCATTTTATTGATGGAGAAACTTCGTTTTGGAGTAATTAAGTGGTATAGTCAATACTCTGTACCTGGAATCAGTTCATTTCTGTTGCTCGGTTGTGTCTCACTCTTTGCAACCTCATGGACTGCAGCCAGCCAGGCCTCCCTGTCCATCACCAACTTCTAGAGCTTACTCAAACTCATGACCATCGTGATGCCATCCAACCATCTCATCTTCTGTCATCCCCTTCTCCTCCCACCTTCAATCTTTCCCAGCATCAGGATCTTTTCAGATGAGTCAGTTCTTCGCATCAGGTGGCCGAAGTATTGGATTCAGCTTCAGCATCAGTCCTTCCAATGAATATTCATGACTGATTTCTTTTAGGATAGACTGGTTGGATCTCCTTGCAGTCCAAGGGACTCTCAAGAGTCTTCTCCAACACCACAGTTCAAAATCATCAATTCTTCAGTGCTCAGCTTTCTTTATAGTCCAGCTGTCACATCCATACATGACTACTGGAAAAACCATAGCTTTGACTAGACAGATCTTTGTTGGCAAAGTAAAGTGTTTGCTTTTTAATATGCTGTCTAAGTTGGTCATAGCTTTTCTTCCAAGGAGAAAGCATCTTTTAATTTCATGGCTGCAGTCACCATATGCAGTGATTTTGGAGCCCCCACCCCAAATAAAGTCTGTCACTGTTTCCATTGTGTCCCCATCTATTTGCCATGAAGTGGTGAGACCAGTTGCCATGATCTTAGTTTTTGAATGTTGAGTTTTAGCCCAACATTTGCACCCTCTTTCACATTCAAGAGGCTCCTTAGTTCTCCTTTGCTTTCTGCCATAAGGGTGGTATCATCTGTGTATCTGAGGTTACTGATATTTCTCCCAGCAATCTTGATTCCAGCTTGTGCTTCATCCAGCCCAGCATTTTGCATGATGTACTCTGCATATAAGTTAAATAAGCAGGGTAACAATATACAGCCTTGAAGTACTCCTTTCCCTATTTGGAACCAGTCTGTTGTTCTATGTCCAGTTCTAACTGCTGCTTCTTAACCTGCATCAGATTTCTCTGGAGGCAGGAAAGGTGGTCTGATATTCCCATCTCTTTTAGAAATTTCCAGTTTATTGTGATCCACACAGTCAAAAGTTTTGACATAGTCAATAAAGCAGAAGTAGATGTTTTTCTGGAACTCTCTCACTTTTCTTATGATCCAATGTTTGTTGGCAATTTGATGTCTGGTTCTTCTGCCTTTTCAAAATCCAGCTTGACCCTCTGGAAGTTCTTGGTTCATGTACTGTTGAAGTCTGGCTTGGAGAATTTTGAGCATTATTTTTCTAGTGTGTGAGATGAGTGCAATTGTGTGGTAGTCTGAGCATTCTTTGGCATTGCCTTTCTTTGGGATTGGAATGAAAACTGACCTTTTCCAGTCCTGTGGCCACTGCTGAGTTTTCCAAATTTGCTGGCATATTGAGTGCAGCACTTCCACAGCACCATCTTTTAGGATTTAAAATAGCTCAGCTGGAATTCCATCATGTCCACTAGCTTTGTTCATAGTGATGCTTCCTAAGGCCCACCTGATTTCACACTCCAGGATGTCTGGCTCTAGATGAATGATCACACCATTGTGGTTATCTGGGTCATGAAGAATTTTTTTGTATAATTTTTCTGTGCCTGAAATAGCCAGTTCTGACTCCCAAACTCATCCCTATATTTTCTTTGTTGGTACCTCTTTTTATTCCCCTTTCCACATCTACTGCAATTATTTGCTTACATGTCTGCTTCTTCAACTGACTTTGAGCTTCAGAAAACTAAATGTTTTTAGTAGGTACGCAGTATATGATTGTAAAGTGGTGTCTGATAAGAAAATGGAAATTTGTACTACATTGAAAATTGACATTATTACAAGATGGGAATCTCTTAGGTACCTTGTTTTTTCGTGCCTTTTTTTTTTATAGCATCTACTGGGAACATTTGAATTTACTGATAAGTGAAAAGATCAAACAATGTATCTACTATTTTCATTCTGCATTCTCAGAGCCTAGAACCTTGCGGTGTAAAATGTGGTCCTGATTCTAAGCAATGCCCTATGGGGTTCCTGGATGCAAAGCCTTCCTGTGTCCCCTATTTCTTCAATTATAAGAAACAGCCTTCACTTAGCATCCGTGGCCTTCCCTGAGTTCCAATGAGCAGGTTCAAACAATTGTTAATTAGAGAAGAGAAGGGATTCAAAATCATGGAGAAATAGTCAAGAGAAGCCTTGGGGCAGGTGCCGCTTTCCCATCAAGGGATATATCCAACAATATCTTTGAGCTATTTTGAAGATACTGAAACCCCCTCCAGTGGAGAAGTTAATGATTAACAGTGCCATGCTGCTCACAAGCCTGTAGACCTCATACCTGCTGGACCTGAATGTTGATGATGTTGACTCCTACATACCACCCATCAGAAGAATGTCCACAAGCTGATCAAGCTGTCTTTAAACCATTACTGTAAAACTTCTTCTATCTTCCCCAAGCTAGGACACTCGATTTTGAAGGCATTAGCCTGCTGGGACCCCCTTTGCCTGGGAAAATAATAAGCTAGTCTTTTCTACTTCATACAAAACTCTGTCTCCAAGATTCAATTCAGCACCATTGTACAGAGAAGCTGAGCTTTCGACCTCAGTCCTTAAACCAACAGCCTGTGCATCACGTAGGAGCTGTTTAGAGAGGCAGAATCTTGGGTCTCTTCCCAGATCCACTGAATCAGAAACTTCACTCTACAAGAATCCCAGGCGAGTCATATGCATGTTAAAATTTTCTGGGCACTGACTAAGGTTGCCATCTTCCTGAAGGTAAAATTCACATAAGTAACAAAGTTAGAACTTTGCTTTGATTAGTAGATTCCTAGGATGAAGTAGCATGTTTATGAGCAAATGATGAGGCAGCCAATCATCCATTTTAATATAATCAGAATTAACAGGCAACACAGTCTACAATTACTGTCAAGAGACTTTATCGCTCTCGCCTTTTCCTTGCCCCTGCCCAGGCCATTCCATTAACTGAGCCCTGGGAAACATTTCAATGACAAGAGTAGCAAAGGGTTTGATTTCCCTTTCAGTTTATATTTGCAGGCGAAAAAAGAAGGGAGGAGGCATATAGAAAGCACATTGCAAGCAGCATAATGCAAATGAGGTCCCTTTAAACAGCAAGCAATCAGCATAGGTACATGCCTTATGCTGTAGTCCCAAATGCAATCATTAGACTTCTTTCCCACCAGGGAAAGGCAAGACATCAAGTGCTATTGAACATTGCCAATTTTTACAGTGGATCAGCTTGAAAATATTTAGCACAGATGTTTCTGTAATTGTGACACACTGGGAAAATTCACATGTTCAATTGCCCTCTAACGCTCTCTTCCATCTGTGCTGTGTGATGGTCCACAGTTAGTGCACTGGGCCAATATATGAAGCAGGGAGTAATGGGGTCTGGCTCAGGACCTATAGGAAGGATCTCCTGTACAATCTGTACAACTCTATTCATTTGCAGGTATAAGTATGCTTGTCCTTATTTACGGTCATTGCTATCACATACCTACAAGGCTGCATTTATTTCCTGTGCTCTGTGATGAAGCAGAACTTTGCTGGCAACCGAGATCTAGAGAGAATGAGTGGCATACGGAATTGGAAAGCAAAATCTCCACTTTTCTTTCCTTGGCTCCAGCCTGAATTCTAATCAAGGTCAGTAATGACTGAAAGTTTTTATGAGCTGCTGGTTGTTTGGTGTATGCAAAGTAAGCTAACTGGCTCATTTGGGTTCTCAGCAAACAGTTGCCCAAGTTACAAACCATTGACTTCGTGTTTGTTTTTTTTTTTTTTAATCTGAGCAATGAGATCTCTTAGCAGTGTGTTTTCTGAGTATTCCAGTCCTCTGTGTTCTGATTTTCTTCTCGCGAATCTAGGATTGCTTGAATTTTTGCATTTTGACATGCCTAGTCCTTTCTTGGNTTTTTTTTTTTTTTAATCTGAGCAATGAGATCTCTTAGCAGTGTGTTTTCTGAGTATTCCAGTCCTCTGTGTTCTGATTTTCTTCTCGCGAATCTAGGATTGCTTGAATTTTTGCATTTTGACATGCCTAGTCCTTTCTTGGTAGCTATGCTTCTCAGTCAGACTCTTATTCCGTCTTCTAATATATTACAAATCTCTTAAGGAGAAGGATCCTTTCTTCCATTACCCTTCTTTCATTGTCACTCTTGACTGCCAATAAGTTGCCATTCCTGACCCACTGAAGATAGAATTAATGCAAATAGAATTAACTCCATAGACATCTTTGGAGAATACATTTGAAATATACAATGGGAGTGGAAAGCTTGGACTATCCAGTCTTTCATGATATGCTACATTTTCCTCTAGCCTCTAGCCTATGGTCACTTGGATGTGAAAAACTACATGGAAAAACACCAAACTGTTTATCTGCATTTTCTCTCCTGCAGAAATCAGGCCAATAGATTTTTAAAACCACTCAATCATTTTTAATGTGACCCCAGAAACATTTTTAATACTGTATTTTCAACTTGAGCTGTAAACATTTCATATATTTTGCAAGTAATTTGCAGGTTGAGTAAGCAATCCTGCCTAGATTGCTCATAAATTGAGGTCTGCCTTATTATCATCATGGCCACCTTACAGGAACTCCTAAATAAATTAAGGAGCTAATTTTATCTCTAAACAATGTTTAGCAATTATAAAGCTTCAGAAAATAGTATACTTGAATTCTGACCTTAAGAGATAAGGAATATTTCCAAATCTATGCTCTATCTCTCAATGATTATTTCACTCCACCTCACAGCTTGAAGTCTCACATTGGTGCTACTGAAATCAGATGTCCATATTTGATGACAGAATCTAAAATCTGCATTAAAAGGACTTTGACACAAATGGCTCTGGTCATTGAAGAGAAACCTTATCTTCCCAGCTATCCACATTGTGACTATGTAGGAGCAAACATTTTGTTGTCATTCGGTTGCTGAATTGTGTTCGATGCTTTGCAGCACCATGAACAGCAAAATGCCAGTCTCCTCTCTCCTTCACTATCTCTCAGAGTTTACTCAGATGTATGTTCATTGAGTATGTGATTGACCCACTGCTTGTATTTTCAAACACATATTCAATTTTTCTTTAACATGTATGATTGCATGTTGGTTATGTGTTTGGCACTAAGCTAGAGTGTTGATATACAAATATGGAAAAAGTAAAACATATGTGTTATCCTTCTCCTTAAAGCTTGTAATCCACAAGGGATATAGGAAAACAAATGGACAATTTAAATGTGAGTTGAGTCATTATTTGGGCAATATGGGGTATGATGGATGCCCATAGAAATCACTTAACATTTACTTGTGGGGTGAAATACAGCTTCTCCTAAGATATAATATCTTAGTAGCCATCTGGAAGGTAAGTGGGCATTTTCAAAGAGACATGGAGTATAAAAGTATGTCACTTCAAAAGAGAAGCATCACAAAACTCTTTACATAATAAGCAGTTACGCAATTATGTCCTGAATTTAGTTCTGTATGACTTTATACTAGAGCCAACCCACCCATTTCCCAGGACTAGAAGAATCTTAAGGGTAGCTCCTAAAAATATGCTACTTAAGCACAAGGATTATTGTGAGCTGAAAGCAATTGAAAAGAAGTAGATACAAGAAAGGCTGTCTGTGATGGTTTGTTTCCTAGGTTGTGTCCAACTTTTGTGACCTCATGGACTGTAGCCCACCAGGCTCCTCTGTCCTTGGGATTCTCCAGGCAATAATACTGGAGTAGGTTGCCACTTCCTTCTCCAGGGGAATCATCCTGACCCAGGAATCAAATCTGGTCTCCTGCATTGCAGGCAGTTTCTTTACCGACTGAGCTATGAGGGAAGCACTTTAGGTCCCCACGTATTTGCCTTCCCTCAATTTGCTCCTTCTAGTGCCTTGGCATTACTTTCCTTTGTCTTGCTACTTCTCTACCAAATTGTTGTTCCTTGCCAAGATTCTCTACAAGCTCAAGTCCTCATCATGCCCACTGAGTTTCTCGTCATTGAGTATTCTTATGTATGTGTGCAATACACATGTTATTAAAATCCTGGGTTTTTTTTCACTTGCTAATCTGTCTTTTGTTAGTCTAATTTACAAGACTCAAGCCAATGAATTTAAGATGAATAGAGGGGATTTTTTTTTTCCCTCTCCCACTGTATATATAAAATCCCACTGCATCACCTACAAGGATTTTAGAAGAAAATGGGGTTTGAGGAACAAAAGTCAAAAGCATCAGTGACACACACACAAAAAGATAGAAACCTAATAAAGATGGTGGTCATTTTAGATGCATTAAGTGATTTAGAAATATATAAATAATCAGTAAATATGGCATTTTTCCTTGAAGAAAATCCTGAGGTCTGCTTGCAGAAGGGGATATAAGGAAGGTTGCAATTTGTGAGTGTTCACAAATACTATGAGAAAGGTTATCTGAAATTGGATGAAAATTGTAAAACCAGATGTGGAGAGGGGTATTAGTTTTCCCTTGCTACCATAAAAACTATCACAGATTTGGCACTTTCCATGAAGTCTGGGCACAGGTTTGTTGTTGTTCAATCACTCAGTCATATCTGACACTTTGCAATATCATGGGCTGCAGCATACCAGGCTTCTCTGTCCCTTACTAACTCTCAAGTTCATGTCCATCGGGTCAGTGATACTATCTAACCATCTTATTCTCTGCTACCTTCTCCTATTCCTTCAATCTTTCCTAGAATCTGGGTCTTTTCCAAGGAGTTGACTGTTTATATCAGATTGCCAAAGTATTGGAGCTTCAGCTTCAGCTTTAACATCAGTCTTTCCAATGAATATTCAGGGTTGGTTTCTGTTAGATCCTTGATTTATGGACCTAACATTCCATGTTCCTATGCAATATTGTCCTTTACAGCATTGGTCTTTCACCACCAGACACATCCACAACTGAACGTCATTTCCGCTTTCAGCCAGTTGCTTCATTCTTTCGGAAGCTATTAATAATTGACTTCCACTCTTCCCCAGTAACATACTGGATACCTTCCAACCTGGGGGATTCATCTTCCATGGTCATATCTTTTTGCCTTTCCATATTGTTCATGGGTTTCTTGTGGCAAGAACACTAGAGTGAGTTGCCATTTCTTTCTCTAGTGGACCATGGTTTGTCAGAACTCTTCAGTATGACTCAGCCATCCTGGGTAGCCCTGCACAGCAGGGTTACACAAGCCCCTTAGCCAAGACAAGGCTGTGATACATGAAAGGGTAGGGGGGCACAGATTTAGTTGAGTTCTAAATCAAGGGGTTGATGAGGTCATGTTCCTTTCTGAAGGCTTTGAAGAATCTGCTTTCAAGTTCATCCAGTTGCTGCAGAATTCCATTCCTGAGGAATATAGCTGAATTTCCCACTGTCTGGTGACTGTTAGCTGTAAGCCCTCAGCTACTAGAGAGCTCGCTTGAGTCCTGCAAGTGTTGAATTCTCCCAAAGCTGGGAATCTCTCTTACTCTTTTTTTTTTTTTCCTGCTCCATATCTGGCTCTAAACAGGGTAAGTTCTCTGCTTTTAAGGGCTCATGGGATTAGAATAGGCTTGACTTCCCAGGTGGCACTGGTGGTAAAGAACTCACCTCCCAATGCAGGAGATATTGAAGACAGATTTGATTCCTGGGTCAGGAAGAGCCCCTGGAGAATGAAATGGAAACCGACTCCGATATTCTTGCCTGGAGAATTCCACGGACAGAGAAACCTGGCAGGCTACCGTCCATAAGGTTGCAAAGAGTTGAACACGGCTGAAGTAATTTAGCATGCATGCATGCACCTAGATAATCCAGGATAATCTTCCTTACTTCAGGTCAGTGATCAGTAACCTCCAGTAATCTGCAAAGTCCTTTTCACCATGTAACATAATATATCCACAAAGTCTAGGGATTTGGACATGGTACCTTAGGAGACATATTCCATCTACCACCTATGGACATGACTCATAAGACATGTGGTGGGCTGAGGGAACTGGCAGATGTTTGAAATGTATGAATTTTGTGTGTTCCTAGTTGGATCAGTTTATCCAGGTATCAGTTTCTTTGGTCAACTAGTACATCTCCTGGATGAAATCATACATAAGAAAACATGAAATTTACATTATGCCCAAGTTGTTCCTTAATATGTCGTTTGTATTGGAACAGATGTGTGTTTTTAAAAAAATTTATATAGCAACACTGATCATATATACTTTAAGGACAAGAGAATTAGATTGGCTTATACAAACATAGCTGTAGTGGCAGGCTCATAAGCACAATGGATACAGAAATCTTTCTGATATCTATTCTCATATCTATTCTAACTATAAGAATGTAAGATAATTACCACGTATATTTAGACCTTAATTCCCTTATTGGTAAAGTAAAAGACTTGGCCAAATCATCTCATAAGTCTTTTCCAGACAAAAAAGATAATTTCTTTAATAAATCTAAGTAAATGGATAGATAAATAACTCATAAATAAGATTTGAAGAAGCAATGACTGTTTTCATATTTGTTGATAAGTACATCTGGCCAAAGGCTCTAACTCCATTATCTGACAAAATGACACTTTCATGTTGCTTTGAAATTACAGAAGAATATGTTTTTGAATGAAAATATTTTTGCCCTTGAGGATGAGAATAGAAATAAAAAACAAAGCACTTAGTGCAGAAGAAGAAATAAAAAGGATAATAGGATGTAAATACTAGCTTGTGATGAATTCTATGTTTTTTTTTCTTTTTTTGTAGAAAAATAAATGTGCTCCCCTGAGTTAATGCCAAAGATAGGTGAATCTAGATTTTGAATCACACTTTATATTAGGTAGGCACTCCAGTGCAATATTTCCCTTTCTTTGAGTCAGTTCATTAGATCAGCCTCAAGCTGTCAGTTAAGGCAAAAAGATATGTCTAGGCTCAAGTGCTCAGATATGATTATTTGGTCAGAGCTAAAAAAGATATGATTATTTGGTCTGAGCTCAAGTGCTCAGATATGATTATTTGGTCAGAGCTAATTCCTGGCAATGATGTTTTAATCTAACCAAATTTATTGAACTTCCCCCCACCCCACATGTCTTAGGTTTTTTGCCAGTTTGTGTAGGAGTTTTTAAATGCATGATCTCAGGTTCTAGAATCAAGAAACTTGCAGCCACAGAGGCAACTCTTTCCTTCAGCATCCCTTCTATCTGTTTCAACCCACAGATAACATGATGAGTCAGAAGGAAACCCCGTTAGACCTTACTAACTTGCAATTCCCAAGAAACTCCTTCTTTCTTTATCAGCTATCAGTTTCAATGAGCTAGCTGCCAGTTATAGCTGACACTGGAAACTTGCTAGCAAATTATATCACCTCCCACAGCAGTGTCTGAGTCATGTGGTCATTTTCCTTCTCAACACCCTCTTCCTCCATCTCTCTCTCCCTCCTCCCTGAAGTCTCATTTTCCTTCTCTGGGTTCTATGGGTGTCCTGTGACCTTTACTCTTGGTGCATATGTTATACTGCAGTGTCCTGGATGGCTTGCTTTTATGGCTCAGCTACTAGACTGTGAACATCAGGAGGGCAAGGATGTGTCTTAAGTCTTTTTGACTCCTCAGCCTTCAAAGCTGACTAAACTACAGAAGGAAGTCAAATCAATGTGTGATGAATAAGTGATAGCATTGGTGGTAGTGCCATGGATTGAGTCAAATTGAAACTTCTCAGTAGAAAAGTCTTAAAGAAGTCAATATTCTTAACCAAAAATCACTTTTCATAATATGTGCCCTGTAGTTTTAAAGTCTTTCTGGTCATGGCATATGATTTCATTCACTTCATACAAATGCAAAACAAGTTTGTGTGCCTGATACCAGTATGACCAATTGATTTTCCTCATTTCATTCCTATATCAGGTTCAGTTCAGTTCAGTCGCTCAGTTGTGTCCAACTCTTTGCCACCCCATAGACTACAGCAAGCCAGGCTTCCCTGTCCATCACCAACTCCCAGAGCTTACTCAAACTCAAATCCATTGAGTCAGTGATGCCATCCAACCATCTCATCCTCTGTTGTCACCTTCTCCTCCTCATCTCAATCCCTCCCAACATCAGGGTCTTTTCAAATGAGTCAGTTCTTCGTATCAGGTGACCAAAGTATTAGAGTTTCAGTTTCAGCATCAGTCCTTCCAATGAATATTCAGAACTGATTTTCTTTAGGATGGACTGGTTGCATCTTCTTGCAGTCCAAGGGACTCTCAAGAGTCTTCTCCAACATCACAGTTCAGAGGAATCAATTCTCTCAGCTTTCTTTATAGTCCAACTCACATCCATACATGACTACTGGAAAAACCATGGCTTTGACTAGACAGACTTTTATTGGCAAAGTAATGTCTCTGTTTTTTAATATGCTGTCTAGGTTGGTCATAGCTTTTCCGCTAAGGAGCAAGTGTCTTTTAATATTAAGGCTGTTTTCATTGTTTGCCCATCTATTTGCCATTAAGTGATGAGACCAGATGCCATGATCTTAGTTTCCTGAATGTTGAGTTTTAAGCCAAGTTTTTCACTGTCCTCTTTCACTTTCTTCTTTAGTTCTTCGCTTTCTGCCATAAGGGTGGTATCATCTGTGTTTCTGAGGTTATTGATATTTCTCCCAGCAATCTTGATTCCAGCTTGTGCTTCATCCAGCCCAGCATTTCTCATGATGTACTCTGCATGTATGTTAAATGAGAAGGGTGACAATATACATTGCATCTAATGAGGATTTGGATGCAATCTCAAAAACGACAGAATGATCTCTGCTTCTAAGGCAAACCATTCAATATATCAGGTTACTTATGTTAAAAGTAATCATATGGGAGAATGGACGCAGTTGTGAATATTGAGTGCCATCAACCATCACCCAGGCAAAACAATATTATATTATAACCGTACTTAATGTTCATTGCATGTTGGTCAGTGGTATCATCAAAACTGAAGGTCAAGATATTCTATTTATTCTTGAAATGAAATAAAATGGGACTAAATAATAAACTTGAAATATTCCAGGGTTTTGCTCTTTAGTATTCTTTGCTCTTTAGTATTCAAAAATAAAATCTTCATTTTTACATGTTTTTTAACACGGTAAGATATTGTGTTTACAGATTAAGAAACACTTTTTAAAGTCAAATCTGCTCCATTATTTTGCAGCTCTGATTAAATACTAAGATGATTCAAAGTAAAAATCAACAACAACAAATCAGTCTGTGTCTCTAGAAGCATATGAAAATTTACATAATGATGGGCCTTCCATCTCAGAAGTGATGGTGTCATGAACCTTGATTAAACTGATCTATTTATTTTAAAAATCAGTATATGTAGATAGCATTTCAGCTAAAATAGAGAAAATATTCCAGATAGAGGCCATAATATTTTTAATATATCTTTATTTTTTAAAAGCTGCAAGATTATTTTAATTCTTTATTCATTGGCACATCTAAAGTTTTGCCCCAGCTCTGCCAGATTACTATTTTAAACTTGTCAGGGGATGGATTTTGCTTGGACTTCAATCTCCTTATGTGCAAAATTAAAGAGTTGACAAAATGAATTTTAAGATCTCTTCCAGCTATATCATTTACAACCTCTTTTTCTTTTTATATAATATTTAAACTTCATTAAACGGGATAAGACTCAACAAAATATCACTGGCCTTCAAGTTTCTCTTGAGTCCCTTTTCCCAAATGGCAAAACATAACTTGATTGATTGCTATCTTTCCACCACAACCCTGAGTCCAAGTTTCTCTCTTTCCCTCTGATTTTGCTCTCTGTCCCCTCCATACACACACATACACCCACACACACACTTTTATTGTTAAGTGGGAAAGAGAAGGCTTCACTCCTTAGGTCACAGATTTCAGGAATATCTACTTGCAAGACTCAGGTTTCAGTTAATCCGGGTACCATGAAAAGGTAAATGCCATCAGAGTGTTTTGTAATGAAAGTGGGTTTCAGAGGGCGCAGCTTAAAGAGCTGAGAGAAGAAATGAAAGGTGGATATAGACACAGAGTTGGTAAGAAATGTAATGCCTGAATGAGACAATGTGTTCAAATGGGTTTGTATTTTAGGAGACACTCAAAAAGAGCAGAGATGAATGACATGAATAGAAATATAATTTTAGTGTAATTGAAAGAGCAGGGTTAGGGAGCTGGGCAAACCTAAGCTAGATGCACTTTAATAGCTATCTAACAGTGGCTAGTCATTTAACCCTGTGTCACAGTTTTCTTATCTGTGAAATAGGATTAATTTTAATTGCTTAGGAGAATTCAATCATTTTATGCACATAAACACTTAGCACGGTGCCTATCATATTTTAAATTATTACAAATTTTCTGAAAGCAAATCTTATTATGGTTGCCCTCCTAGCAGCTAGACTAGTGCCTTGCAATTTCCTCACTTGTAAAAGGAGAATCATGGGGGGCATTATCCTTTGCAGAAAGAAAATATGCTGGTTTTTCAATTCAGTGAGGCTCAGTGCCTCTAGCAATAGTCTTTCTGCCAGCTATCCCTCCACTTTCCATATAATTTCTCAGTTTGGGCCTCATTCTAATACATGTGTAAATGAGGTTGACTACTCAGACAGGAGAGGTAGATCATTCAATCATTCGTTTACTCGGTAGGTGTTTATTGAGTGCCTAGCATGCACTAAGCATCCTGTAGTGTGAGAAGACACGCTAGCGATTAAAATAAACAATTCTCTGCTCTCATGGAGCTTGGAATCTAGAGTCAAAGGAGGATGATCAAAGCATTACATATGTTAAATTGATTTTGTGATTTCTATAACGGGAAGGTACACAGTGCTTGGAGAATCTACAACAGTTGAATATCACGTTAAGAGAATCAGGGAGGGATCCCTCAAGTGAGGACATAATGCTTGAGCTGCGATGTGAAGACTCATTAGGAGAGGGAGTCAGTAAGAAGGAGCTGTGTATGAAAAGGCTCCATATAGGAAAGGAGCTTGGAATTACGTAGACTTGACTAACAAGCAAATCGTCTAAAACTTAGAGAGTAACAAAGGTTACTCTCTAAAATTTAGAGAGTAACAAAAGTTAAAAGAGAAGGGAGGGGACTAGGAATAAGAACCTCTTATTCTTAAGAGAATTAGAAAGCTGTCGAAGCATTTTAAGCAAGAGTGGAGATTTTATTTTTTTACTTCAGTGTGCAGAGTGGAATTAAGAGGGGCCCAGGTGCATAAGAGCAATCCAATCAGAAGGCTGTTTAATAGCAGAGGCAGCCACTGATGGATGAGTGGTGAGGATGAAAATGGACATGGTGCCAATCACATGGATAAGGACACTTTGAGAAGAGTTGGTCTGAGGGGGACTGAAGACACAGAGACCCCTTTGGAAAATCCAAAAAGAGTTGTTAAATAAGCCACTAGAACCACAAGATAGGACCTCAGAAAAGAGAACTGGAATGAGTGATGAAATGCATGTCGTCCTCATATAGATGGTAATTGAAGTCATCTGTATGAATAAGGATGAATAATGAGGAGACTTGAGTAAGAAAATGAGAAGAAAAGAAGGGCTGGGACAGCATTGATATCTTCTCACATTTAGAAATAAGGAAGAGGAAGCTGAAACAACGAACAAAGGGATGAGAAGAAAACCAAGAGAGTCCTATGAACTTGCCTATCAAGTCAAATAGCCCCCTATTTAGTTAAATGTAACCTGATTACTATGAAACCAGTTAAGATGGAAGTAGCAAGTTTACTATAGAAAGTTTCTATATAAGGAGGCAACTTATTGTTCACATTAGTCTTGCATTTACAAGCATTTAGAAAATTTAAATAAATGTAATGAGTTGCATGGAATTCTTTTTATATAACTAGAAGCCTTGACATTGAAGGCAAAGTTTTGTTATCAAAACTGTGTTTAATGTAATCAATCCTATGCTTATTATTATATATGTGTCTCCCTGTTCTGTTGTAAAATGTGTATCATTTTATGCATCTGTTATTTATTCAGTCTTTAGTAAATTAAATGTAGTAATAGACCCATGAACAATTTACTAGTTTGCATCTAATGACAATTTTAATCCTTAAACTCTTTGGGGAATTTGACTATAGAAATATATATTTTTTCAACGAATGGGCCAGTCTTTATAAAAGAAATTTTTGATGAGATAATTTGAGACTATATAGATATGGTATTAATTTTCAAATCCATCCCCTCTCCTCTAATTTGAGAGCTGAACTATTAATAATTCCTGCCTAAATTAATTTTTACTATTGTTGGAGGAGTGTGTGAATTCCTTGGTTCTGCCTTACCACCGCAAAAGTTTGAAGCAATGGACGGACCAGTGTTCTAGCTCAGTTTTATTGGTGGGCAAAGGAAAATACATCCTTGAGGCATGAGGGCATGCCCACCTGAAAGACGCGAAGGGGAGAGAGGACCTGGCCCAATTTTGGCTCCTCTGCTTTTTCTCCTTCTTCTGAGCTTGCCCTAGTTAAACTGGGCTAGCCAGGAGGGCTGTTTGTTTTACCTGAGGTCCTCATTCTGGTCCTCGGACCTTCCTTTGTTCTATTTTTGTGGGCTTCTTCCTTTTTTGTCTTTTAGCCACTGCCATTTTGAGCTCCTTTTTCCTATTCTAACTACCTAACTGTATAATGGGTGTTAAATAGTGAGCTTTCTAGCTCCATCTTTTTTTTTTTCTGTATTTATTATCAGGAAGTAGATTGCAAACCACTACTACTTTTTTTCTTTTGCTGCGTGCTTACATTTTCATTGATTTAGTTAGTTAGAGCCTTTGCAAGCTGGCTTTTTTTTTAAGGGTAGAAATATTGCTTTGAGAAAGTTATTTTCAAATTACTTTTATGTGTTTTAAAAAGTCATATATAACTTATGACCGATTCACGCTGTTGTACAGCAGAAACCAATACAACATTTTAAAGCAAGTATGCTACCATTAAAAATAATTTTTTAAATAAGAGAAGAAAAGTCATATATGAACACACACACACACACACACGTCCAAATACATGTGTGTGTATGTTTTAACATACTTTATTACTTTCTGGTCAATATATCTTCTTTAACCTGGTCATAAACCCAGCCATTTCTTCAAAGATCTCTGGTTTCTTTTGATGGAGAATGGAATTTAGGAGCCAAAATGTAGGTGCTAGGTATGTTTATCGGTGCAAACATCTTTTAAATGAAATTTTAATGCTAATTTTCCTTTTTAGCCCCTGGCAAATATGTCAGCAAACTATGAAACAAACACAAATGCTGTTATAAAACAAAATTCAACCAAGTAAATCTGAAATCTAATTGGCTTTAGTCAACACTTCAAGACTTAGGCAGCATTGCAAGTAGTAAATAGAAAGGCATTCCCAGGGAGTATGCAACAATGGAAGGCTTTTATAGTTTGGCAGGACACGGACGCAAAAAAAAAAAGGAAATAATTGTTTTCACCAAGGTTACCTCACTAATGCTCACCAGAAAATTCCAGAAGTACCATTCCTGGGAGAGACTGCAATTAAGTCCTGGTTTGCTGTCCTGGGACAAGTGACTTGATCTTGGGACTATTGTCTCTTTTTTCTTCTTTTAGTTTTTAAACAATTTCCTCTTTTTGACCAAATTCTCAACCTGAGAGATATGATCAAAATTTAAGGCATTACCGCTGCTCTCACTGCTACCACTCTATAGTTTTTCCACAGCTTTGTTGATCTTTGGTGTGGTAGCCACAGGTCATGATGTTTCTGCTTATTATCCCTGTAACATTCACAAGTAATAGTTCTAAGTTCATAATCCTTAAATTGATTATTCTCTTGGAGTCTTTTCTAAAGTTCTGGTCTAAGGGAGATCAGCTGCTTGGTGCTTAGCAGCTGTGAACATGCACTTAAAGCTTTTTAGAGAATATTATGTGCCAGGGGTGATCTTGGGGAGCTGTAGGGTGTAACAGCTTGAAGTGGGGTCTTACTTCCCTGATTGGGAATTGAACCCAGGGTTCAGAGATAAAAGCACCAAATCCTAGCTACTAGACCATAAGGCCCAGCAGGGTTGAAGTAGGACCACAGTTCTTGTCTTCTTTAAGGAAAGAGTTCAGCAAAGAGGCCGAGACAGTAAAGCAAGTGAAGTGTCTGTTAGAAGCAAAGTATGTCTGAAAGGACACATGGGAGAACTCAAAGAGAGATGCACACTAAAGGGGAGTTTAAATCATTTATAAGGCAGAAGATTTCTGGGTTCCCTCTGACCAATCATCTGGCTCATGCCCAAATTTGGTCTGACTCAGGACCCTCCCAAAGACCATGTGCATCTTTTGCCAAGATGGATTCCAAGAGGGTTTCTGAGAGGTTGGAAGGATATACTATAGGCTGGTCTCCCCTCCCTTCTCTGACTCCTGAGGCTCTTTTCTGCACACGTGTGGTGTGAGAGATCTCCTTGACCTCAAGAATGAAAAACATGTAGTCTCCTTATCTTTCACTCAAGAAGAGATCAGCTCCTCTCTGCTTCTGCCTTATTTTTATCTTGAAGTGTTCTACAGGAGACAAATTCCAGATGTTCAGCCTAGGGTCCAGCTACCTCCTGTCTCAGTATTATCTGAAGGTAGAAAAATACCACATATCTACTATATATACACACTCGAATATATAGACAGAGGCAGAGATCTTGTAATTATTAATATTTGTGGGAAAGATTTGTAAGATCTCTCAGTAGCCCAATTTGCAAATACTCTCTTTTTATATCTTTCTTGCTCTTCTGATGAGAAACTTCTCCCTAAAGTTTGCATTTCAAAGAATGTCTCTTAGGTCCTAGAGAAGATAAACAGAAATGGAAAGAACAGAATGGGCGACCAGCGTGCAGGGTGGGGTGGGGGAGGGCGCGTGATGGCGCAGGCCCCTCCTCCCCCGTGCTCCCCTCAGAGGCCCCGGCCGTGCGCTGCCACCGCTCACTCGCTCACTCGGTGGTCCTCACGTAGGCCCTCGTGTGGCAGTGAGGCGGCGCAGAGGCCGAGGAGAGGGCAACGAGGTGACCGCGCGCGGAAAAATTTAAAAACAAAAAACAAAGAAATGGAAAGAATAAGTTCAGGACAATTTTTGTTTCAAATTCTTTATCTTTTCAAACATTTTTAAAGAAACAGGTGAAGTTTGGAGGATTGATTTTTAAAAAAAGCACATAAACTTTGAACTTCTAGAGCACCAGAGTTATACCTTTGACCCTGCAGGACTTTACAAAACAGAGATAGTTACTCTCAACTCTTTACAATATTGGATTGTAGCTTTTCTGTTTTAGATACATTTTACCTCTTAAATTTTTATAAGACTTTTGCAATGAATCTTTCAATTAAGCTATCTTGGAATTTCAAAATCTTTTGTAGTCTTCTACATATTAATTAAAATAGGTATCCCATTCTGTTTGATTTGGGAGTTGCTGCTTTTAAGTGTACTTCTTAAATGAACTTATCTATTTGGAACATTTTTGATAATGACCACTGTAATTTCCCCTGAAGTCTGGCAGCAATTTGATAGGTCTCCAGGTGCAAATGGAGCTCAACCCATATTTCTGTCCAGCCAAGCCTAGCTACAAGTGATGTGCAATTCATGTTTCTATTTAGCCATATTTTGGAGCCTCCAAGTTGACATCTACCAAGCCAAGCTCTTAGGACACGAAAAAGGTTTCAACAGCTTCCAGGATCACAGTTCTCAGACATAAATTTAGTAGATATGCCAGAAGGCAGTGTGCTCAACTCTTTAAACACAAAGAACCCCATTTAAATAAAACTTTATTCAGATGGGGCCTTCTGCCTGCCCCAGTCCAGTTTAAATCAGACCCAGTCTGATTCAGTCCAGTTCTTTGAATGGACACAGTCTAACTAAAATTGGACCGAGTACAATCCTAGACCTCAGATGATCTTTAAACTGAACCCCATCCAACTCTGGCCAGTAACCCCTAACAGTTCCTGTGGAACCTAGGAATTGCAATCTGAAAGGCTAGGGCCTTGGCTCTCAGCAGAACCCTGTGTCAGTTTAGTTGGGATCCAGGAAGAATTTTCAGCCAGTTTAAGGTGATCTACCCTGTAAAGAAAAGCCAGTTACACAGGGAGCCTGATGGAAAGAGAATGGAGCTCCAAACGAGGAACTTGGAAATGCTGAGAAAGACAAGAAAATCCTCAACTTAAAGGGTTTTCAGGGTGCTATAGGTATATTTCCTATTGTGTCTGAAGCTGCCAAAAGTCTCCTTTGATCCTACTGCTGTAACCAAATCTGTTTTAAAAAAAAACAAAAACAAAATTCAACCAAGGAATTTTGAAGATCTAATTGACTTCATCTGATGATTCACAAATCAACCAGCACTCCATCTAATAAAAAGAAAACGGTTCTGAAGAGCTATACTATACAGAATGGAAAGTATTTATAGAAATGGGCAGGTTGAGGAGGTTATTAACAAAAAGAAAAGAAAGGACTATTTCTGGAAGGTTACCTCACTAGCGATGACCTGGAAATTCCAGAAATTCCATTCCTCAGCCAGTTTGAAACTTTAAGTGTTGCAATTAATTTGCTGCCCTAGGGACTGCTGTTTTCTTCTCTTACTCCTCCTCCCCCACATCTTTCCTCCTCTTCTTTCTTCTTCCTTTTAACAATGCTGTCTTAAATTGAACTGTTATCAAATGGTAGAATTTACGTACAGATTGCACTGTACTGTCTTCAAATGCTATGAACATTTAGTTTTGTAATTAAGTACATCAAAAATCTTATCAAGCCTGAACTAATTCTTATAAAAATTAAACTCATTTTAAAAATTTATTTGTAGATAGACTTTGAAATAGTTAGGATTTTATAACTTTGAAAATTGGGTTCGTTTTCATCTTAACTGAATTAAAAACAATGCTAGATAAATGTAAAATTGTATTAAACATTAAAATATAATTTTTCTAAGAATCTAAGCTTTTTTTTTTTTCCAAGCCAGGAACTAATTGCATCATTTAAAATTAATAGCTTGGTTATATATACATCTTTTGTTAACAGTTAGATGTTTAAGTGGGTGTAAAATGTGAGCATGTTTTTACCAAGGCCTGCATTGCCTTAGAATTAAGCAATCTTTTGCATTAAGATGAGAACATACCTTGTTCATGAGTACTGAGTTGACTAAATCCAAAATCTGGTTGTGATTACATACATATGAAGTTAAAAACATGTATGTTAAAGAGAAATATTCTATAATAAACAGTCATTCTCAGACTCAAATACCCCATTATGCAAGTCTTTGTTATTGTTGCTTATAGTACTTAGGAGTACCTGATGTCAGATCATGACTTTGTTCATTTGTTTAGTGTCTTTTTCCTCTATTAAAATATATGTTTCAGAAAGGCAGAGGCTTTCGCTTTATTCCCAGTACTGAAGAGTACCTAATTTATAGTAACTGTTAAATGCATAGTCTTTCAGTGAATTAATCATTCATAGTAGAAGGAATGAAAATACAGAGTGGATTATAATTTTCTGTTGGAAAGACATACAGTAAGACCCTGTATTATGGGAGCTCTGCAAAACTAAAAAGAAACTGAGGGAATGAGGTGAATGTGTAGAAAAGATAGGTCGGAATATGAAGTTCAGGACAAATAGGTAAAAGGATATGTAAGAAAATAATGACTTAAATTCCTCTGCTTATCATATTCTTCAGTGAACCGTTCATATAAATAGAGACTAAAGGTTTTCATTTTGAGATTAGCTTGCTTCTTATCTTAGTATAAATTTAAATAATTAGAAATGTAGTGAGATTAATGTGTGACCATGAAACCACTACGCAGTTAAGAGAATTCTGGATCACAAATGGAAGTTCCATTTTTTAAAAGACAACTTGTAACATCATAGCACTACTGTAACAGTATATTGTCTTGTTGTGTGTGTGTGTGTGTTTGTGTGCTCAGTCATGGGCAACTCTTTGTGACCCCATGAACTGTCCACCAGGCTCCTCTGTCTATGGAATTTTCCAGGCAAGAATACTGAAGTGGGCTACCATTTCCTATTCCAGGGGATCTTCCCAGAAACTGAACCTGTGTCTCTTGCATCTCTTGCATTGGCAAGTGGATTCTTTACTACTATTGCCACCTGGGAAGCACATAATGTCTTTTATACATACAGAATAAGTAAGAAGAACAATATCTATATAGTATCTCATTTAATCTTCACAGTAGCTCTCAAGGTACTAGTATTATTTTATCTTTTATAGAGCTTAAATCATTTGTACACATATCTAGTCACCGAACCAATTAAGGCAACCATTGGTACAGGTTTTCCTTTTGTTAAACTTCTTTTTGATATCCAAAAGTCCTATATCTATACCTCAATGGCTGTGAATATATTCCTTCCTGTAACTGGAAGCACTATTCCTTTGTTTGCTTTGTTTTTAGTCCTGTATAATCTGAGTATTAGGATAAGAGTATCTTTTAGAGATCACTAGTTAAAAAGTCATGGCAGCGGTCGTCTATAGAAAAGAGAAAGGAAAGAAAGGAGAATCTGAATGTGTTATTAATGTTTAGAAACCAGGAAAAGCGCACATGAGAGAGATTTCAAAAGAAGCTGCTCAAAATTGCAGCTCTAGTTTTTCATAGGTTGTCTTGGATTTGGAAAAATGGAGCTGAAATATAACCATCAATGGAGCTGATGGTATGGACCAGAATGAGTTTAATCAAAAGAAAGGAGCTGAGTCATTGTGTCCTGATTTTCAACATCTATACCTGCTAGAGAGGAGGGGTGAGGACTGGCTCTGGCTGTGATTGCCAGAATAGAATTAAAATTTCCGAACCTTGATTGTTAAAGAACCTACAAATCCTTTGCGTGGTGCCGTGAAGTTTTCTTCATGAATAAGCAAATGATATATGGAAAAATATCTTTTTTTGTCCATAAAAAATAACTACATCTTATCAGAGATACTTACGGAGGCAGAAAACTAAAAACTCTCTTTGAAAAAGTTGCTCTCTTTCCTTCGTATTGCTGCTATCCTTTAAATGACACAAAAGCCTCGGTCATGGCATTTATCGTATTGTATTGCAATTATATATTTATGTCTTTCTGTGTGATATAGCACTGACCTTGCCTTATTCATTTTTTCAAAGTTCTGAGGCTTAACAGAGTGCCTGGTACACAGAAAGCGTTCAATGCACTTTTGCTGAATCAATGAATTCTGTTTGCAACATTGCCTTAGAATTAAGCAATCTTTTGCATTAAGATGAGAACATACCTTGTTCATGAGTACTGAGTTGACTAAATCCAAAATCTGGTTGTGATTACATACATATGAAGTTAAAAACATGTATGTTAAAGAGAAATATTCTATAATAAACAGTCATTCTCAGACTCAAATACCCCATTATGCAAGTCTTTGTTATTGTTGCTTATAGTACTTAGGAGTACCTGATGTCAGATCATGACTTTGTTCATTTGTTTAGTGTCTTTTTCCTCTATTAAAATATATGTTTCAGAAAGGCAGAGGCTTTCGCTTTATTCCCAGTACTGAAGAGTACCTAATTTATAGTAACTGTTAAATGCATAGTCTTTCAGTGAATTAATCATTCATAGTAGAAGGAATGAAAATACAGAGTGGATTATAATTTTCTGTTGGAAAGACATACAGTAAGACCCTGTATTATGGGAGCTCTGCAAAACTAAAAAGAAACTGAGGGAATGAGGTGAATGTGTAGAAAAGATAGGTCGGAATATGAAGTTCAGGACAAATAGGTAAAAGGATATGTAAGAAAATAATGACTTAAATTCCTCTGCTTATCATATTCTTCAGTGAACCGTTCATATAAATAGAGACTAAAGGTTTTCATTTTGAGATTAGCTTGCTTCTTATCTTAGTATAAATTTAAATAATTAGAAATGTAGTGAGATTAATGTGTGACCATGAAACCACTACGCAGTTAAGAGAATTCTGGATCACAAATGGAAGTTCCATTTTTTAAAAGACAACTTGTAACATCATAGCACTACTGTAACAGTATATTGTCTTGTTGTGTGTGTGTGTGTGTTTGTGTGCTCAGTCATGGGCAACTCTTTGTGACCCCATGAACTGTCCACCAGGCTCCTCTGTCTATGGAATTTTCCAGGCAAGAATACTGAAGTGGGCTACCATTTCCTATTCCAGGGGATCTTCCCAGAAACTGAACCTGTGTCTCTTGCATCTCTTGCATTGGCAAGTGGATTCTTTACTACTATTGCCACCTGGGAAGCACATAATGTCTTTTATACATACAGAATAAGTAAGAAGAACAATATCTATATAGTATCTCATTTAATCTTCACAGTAGCTCTCAAGGTACTAGTATTATTTTATCTTTTATAGAGCTTAAATCATTTGTACACATATCTAGTCACCGAACCAATTAAGGCAACCATTGGTACAGGTTTTCCTTTTGTTAAACTTCTTTTTGATATCCAAAAGTCCTATATCTATACCTCAATGGCTGTGAATATATTCCTTCCTGTAACTGGAAGCACTATTCCTTTGTTTGCTTTGTTTTTAGTCCTGTATAATCTGAGTATTAGGATAAGAGTATCTTTTAGAGATCACTAGTTAAAAAGTCATGGCAGCGGTCGTCTATAGAAAAGAGAAAGGAAAGAAAGGAGAATCTGAATGTGTTATTAATGTTTAGAAACCAGGAAAAGCGCACATGAGAGAGATTTCAAAAGAAGCTGCTCAAAATTGCAGCTCTAGTTTTTCATAGGTTGTCTTGGATTTGGAAAAATGGAGCTGAAATATAACCATCAATGGAGCTGATGGTATGGACCAGAATGAGTTTAATCAAAAGAAAGGAGCTGAGTCATTGTGTCCTGATTTTCAACATCTATACCTGCTAGAGAGGAGGGGTGAGGACTGGCTCTGGCTGTGATTGCCAGAATAGAATTAAAATTTCCGAACCTTGATTGTTAAAGAACCTACAAATCCTTTGCGTGGTGCCGTGAAGTTTTCTTCATGAATAAGCAAATGATATATGGAAAAATATCTTTTTTTGTCCATAAAAAATAACTACATCTTATCAGAGATACTTACGGAGGCAGAAAACTAAAAACTCTCTTTGAAAAAGTTGCTCTCTTTCCTTCGTATTGCTGCTATCCTTTAAATGACACAAAAGCCTCGGTCATGGCATTTATCGTATTGTATTGCAATTATATATTTATGTCTTTCTGTGTGATATAGCACTGACCTTGCCTTATTCATTTTTTCAAAGTTCTGAGGCTTAACAGAGTGCCTGGTACACAGAAAGCGTTCAATGCACTTTTGCTGAATCAATGAATTCTGTTTGCAGATTGAAAGACACAGCGATTGTGCAAGGGAAAGGTGACTTTTAGAGAGGATGCTGATCACATGCTATGAGAATGAAGCTGAGAAACTGCTAATGTCACTCAGCACATTCGGTATCGGGGAATCCTGATGATGCATAAGTGTTAGAGGACTAGAAATAGCTTATATGAAGAAAATTCAGGGAAAGGTGCCTAAGAATATTTGTGCGTTTGCTGCACTGTTCGTTAATGATTGTGAGTATGAAAGGAAAGGTCACTAGGTACTTTGTAATGACAGTTGGAAGAGAAAGCATTACATTTCTCCCAGAGTCCTAGCTGAAGGTTATTGAGGATTTTGCCAAGATTACAGAGAACATCACATGTCCTCTGCTATTGCTGGAAACTCCTCTGTGAGCTTAAGAGAAATTTTCTTTTGTTACTACAAAGAGTAGCATAAAAATTTTTAGTGAAAACAAAAATGTCAAGAAGTAATTCCTGAGATTTGATCCCATGAGACATCCTAATTACATACAGTTTTATCAACATATTCTCCAAATATTGGGATTATAGTTATGCCACAAGACATATTGTTTTAAAGTTTTTTTTTTTTTAATGTGGACCATTTGTAAAGTCTGTATTGAACTGTCACAATGTTGCTTCTGTTTTGTTTTGATTTTTTGGCCTGAGACATGTGGGATCTTAGTTCCCTGACAGGTAATTGAACTTCCCCCCTTCTCCCATAAATTGAAAGGTGAAACAGACACCAAGGAAGTCCCTATTTTGATCTTTGATATATTGTAATTTTCTTTCTCCCTACTAGTGGGGTAGTATATGAAGTAGATCCCATGTATCCTAGGTATATAGCTTTTAGCTTAGTTTTATTTAAACACCTCATTTTTGCCACCAAGACTGCAAGATTCTTAACTGGAATACAGAATGCCTTTTCTGCTTCTCCTGAGACACAAATTATAGAAAGTAGAGCTTTCCTGGTGGCTCAGATGGTAAAGAATCTGCCTGTAAATGTGGGAGACCTGAGTTCGATCCCTGGGTCAGGAAGAGCCCCAGGAGAAGGGAATGGCCAAGCCACTCCAGTATTTTTGCCTGAAGAATCCCATGGACAGAGGGGCCTGGCAGGCTACCGTCCATGGGGTTGTGAAAGAATCAGACACAACTGAGTGACTAACACACACACACACACACACACACACACGTATTAGGGATGAGCAAAGAACAAGACAAAAAAGTCCTTTGCTCTCACGGTCCTTACTGCTTAGCAGGAAAAAAAGGATTCTACAAAATATACCTGATGATGGGAAACGGGAAATAAAAGGTACTCAGTTCAGTTCAGTTGCTCAGTCATGTCCGACTCTTTGTGACCCCATGAATTTCAGCACGCCAGGCCTCTCTGTCCATCACCAACTCCCAGAGTTCACCCAAACTCATGTCCATCGAGTCGGTCATGCCATTCAGCCATCTCATCCTCTGTCGGCCCCTTCTCTTCCTGCCCCCAATCCTTCCCAGCATCAGAGTCTTTTCCAATGAGTCAACTCTTTGCATGAGGTGGCCAAAGTGTTGGAGTTTCAGTTTTAGCATCATTCCTTCCAAAGAACACCCAGGACTGATCTCTCCCTGAATGGACTGCTTGGATCTCCTTGCAGTCCAAGGGACTCTCAAGAGTCTTCTCCAACACCACTGTTCAAAAGCATCCATTCTTCGGTGCTCAGCCGTCTTCACAGTCCAACTCTCACATCCATACATGACCACAGGAAAAACCATAGCCTTGACTAGTCAGACCTTTGTTGGCAAAGTGATGTCTCTGTTTTTGAATATACTATCTCAGTCCAGTTCAGTTCAGTCACTCAGTCATGTCCGACTCTTTGCGACCCCATGAATCACAGCATGCCAAGCCTCCCTGTCCATCACCAACTCCCGGAGTTCACTCAGACTCACATCCATCCACCGAGTCAGTGATGCCATCCAGACATCTCATCCTCGGTCATCACTTTCACCTCCTGCCCCCAATCCCTCCCAGCATCAAAGTCTTTTCCAATGAGTCAATTCTTCGCATCAGGTGGCCAAAGTATTGGAGTTTCAGCTTTAGCATCATTCCTTCCAAAGAAATCCCAGGGCTGATCTCCTTCAGAATGGACTGGTTGGATCTCCTTGCAGTGCAAGGGACTCTAAAGAATCTTCTCCAACACCACAGTTCAAAAGCATCAATTCTTCAGCGCTCAGCCTTCTTCACAGTCCAGCTCTCACATCCATACATGATGACAGGAAAAACCATAGCCTTGACTAGATGGACCTTAGTCGGCAAAGTAATGTCTCTGCTTTTGAATATGCTATCTAGGTTGGTCATAACTTTCCTTCCAAAGAATAAGCGTCTTTTAATTTCATGGCTGCAGTCACCATCTGCAGTGATTTTGGAGCCCTCCAAAATAAATTCTGACACTGTTTCCACTGTTTCTCCATCTATTTACAGATATGTAATCTGGAATCTTTGCCCCATTAATGAGTTATGGAAGATCTGAAAAGTCTTCTTTGAGTAAACATATTAAGACTGAGACTCAGAATAGTACTCATCAAAAAGCCCATTTCTCCTACAAGCTGTAAAGGGAATTCAGATATTCAAATTGACAATATATTTCTGGACAGTAATTACTACTTCTATAACTTTAGCTATTTTTATGATATACATTCTATAAGTACCATACGTTTATATTATATATGATAATCATCACACTTATTATTATAATGAGCTTTCCTGGTAGCTCAGATGGTAAAGAATCTGCCTGTAATGCTGTAGACCCAGGTTAGATCCTTATTTGGGAAGATCCTCTGGAGAAAGAAATGGCAACCCACTCCAGTATTGTTGTGTGGAGAATTCCAAGGACAGAGGAGCCTGGCAGGCTACAGTTCATTGGGCTGCAAAAGAGTATCATATATACTATATACTATAACATTGCAGTATAATATGTTAATATTTTGCAATTATATACATATATTCATATATATGTAACAGCACTGGGTTGGGTTGGGTTGGGACTGAGCTATCATGCCCTATTTCCGGTATGTTATATACCCATCAAGTCATATATTTATATATGTAAATATAAAACTGCCAGTTTAACTTTTGATTTGTTAAAAAACTAAAAGAATTTCTTTAAAGAATTTTTGTGGTTGTTAGGAAATATAATCAGATCTTCTTTTTTTTTTAATGAAGCAAAGCTTATATTATCTAAAATAGTCACTCACTGAGAAAGCATTGTTTAACATGTAAAATATTTGAATATGTTGTTTACTTTCTCTGCAGTTTGGCAATAGAATTTCAGTCAGCAAAAATCATTCTATTTTAGGAAAAAATGACATACTCGTAGAGTTTGTAAATTATTCACAAAAGCTATGTAAAAGGCAATTTTTACTCACTAAATTAGTCCAACATGTTTTCTAGATATATGATCTAAGCAAAAATAAGTATCTATAACAATTATTAGCAAAAAGAAAAAGTTGGATTTATTTAGGTTTCAACTCAAATTCTTTTGATATTTGAGACAAATTTTTTTTTAAAGAGAATTGTATTTTTTAATTGGAGGAAGACTGCTATACAATGTTGTGTTCATTTCTGCTGTCAAACAATGCAAATCAGCCATAACTATATGTATATCATCTTCCTCTTGAGCCTTCCTGTCCTCCCCCTATGCCTTCCCTCTAGGTCATCATAGAGCACGAGGCTGGGCACCTTGTATTATATAGCAACTTCTCACCAACTATCTAGTTTATGCGTGCTAGTGTATATATGTCCATGCTATTTTCTCCATCCCTCTCACTTTTTCCTTCCCCCACTATGTCCACAAATTCATTCTCAATATCTGTGTCTCCATTCCTTCCCTGCAAATAGGTTCACCAATACCATTTTTCCTAGATTCCATTATGCATTAATATACTATATTTGTTTTACCCTTTCTGATTTACTTCACTCTGTATAACAAGCTCTAGGTTCATCCATCTCACTAGAACTGACTCAATTTCATTCTTTTTTGGCTGTACCACATTTTCTTTATCCATTCCTCTGTTGATGAACATCTAGGTTGCTTCCATGTCCTCTAGCTATTGTAAACAGAGCTGCTATGAACATTGCAGTATATGTGTACCTCAATGTTTTTTAATTATGGTTTTCTCAGGGTATATGCCCAGTAGTGGGATTCCTAGGTGAGACTGTTGTTTTAATGACATCTATGAACAAAATAATACTAACAGTGGATACATTTCACTTTCTCCCTTCTTCTCTCTCTTTCTGTATTAGCACTGGCTTTGAACAAACTCTGGTTGTGTTGGGACTGATCTATCATGCCCTATTTCCATCATGTCATATACTTAGCAAGAATCTGATCATGTTTTTTTGTCCATTTGCAATTTTTTAAGTACTGCAAATTTTGAATTTCGTGCACTAAGGACATTAGACCAACAGCAATAAACATAGTAACATCAACAGCACATTGTAGGGAAAAGAACATTTTTAAAGACACAGGATGAATAGGACACTCCTTTGACACTAAGGAAGTTACAGTCATGAAGCCCTACTGCATCTCTCTCTCTCTCTTATTTTTCTCATTTTGCTGCAGAATGGTGAAAGTGACCTCTTAAACTACTTCTTCCCTACCCAGGGTTCGAACCCGTGTCTCCTGTGTCTCCTGCATTGCGGGAGGATTCTTTACCCACTGAGCCACGTGGGAAAGCCTCTGACCTATAGGTAAGCATTCAGGAACCTCTGATATAGATCATCATGATATAGATGATAGCCATGATATAGCCATGATACAGGTCATCATGGCTGCTCAGCGCCATGGATAAGTTCAGTAATTTGTAGAGATATTAACAATTAAGCAACCACATGTAGTGAGTCTTTACTTTCTCATCTACAGATCAAAACACTGTGCTACAACCCACAAATGAAAGAAAACATTTGCAAAAGGTGTGTCTGACAAGGGGTTAATATCCAAAATATACAAGGAACTCATATAATTCAACAGAAGAAATCATCATCATCACCACTACCATCATCATTTGATTAAATAATGGGCAGAGGATTCGAACTGACACCTCTCCAGAGATGACACACAAATGGCCCACAGGCACAGGAGAAGGTGCTTAAGAAGACCAGTCATAAAGGGATTTGCATTCGCAAATCAAAATCACATTGAGATAGCACCTCACAGCTATCAGAATGGCCATCATCAAAAGATAAGAGATGAATACTGGTGAGAATGTGGAGAAAAGGAACCCCTGGAGTTCCTCCCAGACCAGGAATCAAATCTGTGACCCCCGTGCATTGGCAGGCAGATTCTTAACCACTCGACCACCAGTGTTGTTGGGAATGCAAATCTGCACAGCCACCATGAAAAGAGATATTTTGAGATTCCTCAAAAAAACAAAAATAGAACTACCATATGATCCAGCAATTCCACCTCTAAGCATGTGTTCGAAGTAAATGAAAGCACTGTCTCAAAGAAATATCAGCACTCTGTTCAATGCAGTACTATTCACAACTGCAAAGCCACAAAAACAACCCAAATGTCCACTAGCCAATGAACAAAGAAAACATTGTATACCTGATCACATTTTTATCCACATGTGATATACTACTCAGTATTTAAATAAGCATTGTTTGAACATCCACCGTGATGATTTTATAACTGTGCTAGACCATAGACAAATCTGAATGGCCAAGAACTGCTCCCAGCTTACTTCTCCCACATTCTGCAGCGTAAGGTGCTAAGATTTGCTTCCTTTTTCTTTTTCAGAGATTATAAAATTTTTTTTCTTCCAACTTTGAAAAGTCACAACTTCTGTTTTTGTTTTTTTTTTTTAAATAGGTACCAGTAATAAGTGACAGTTTCCATAACAGGAAAAAAAAAAAAATCCTTCAGCTACCTAGAAGAGACATTCATGTCTGGAAAGGCCCTCAAAAGTCATCTAATCTAGGTTCACTTTATTTATTTTTTTAACTTTTATTTTGGAGTATAGTTGATTAATGGGTTTCCTTGGTGGCTCAAATGGTAAAGAATCTGCTTGTAATGAGAGAGTCCCAGGTAATGTTTCCTTGGGTCAGGAAGATTCCCTGGAGAAAAAAAAAAGGCAACCCACTCCAGTATTGTTGCCTGGAGAATTCCATGGACAGAGGAGCCTGGCAGGCTACAAGTCCACGGGGTTGCAAAGAGTCGGACACCGCTGACCAACTAACATTTTCACGTTCATAGCTGATTAACAATATTGTGTTAATATAGCAAAGTGATTCAGCTGTATATATACATATATCTCTTCTTCTCCCATTTAGTTGTCACAGTACATTCAGCAGAGTTCTCTGGTGCTATAAAGGTCCTTGTTGGTTATCTATTTTATTTTTTTGTTTGTTTTTTGGTATATTTTTTGCTTGCTTTTTTGAATCTTTTTTTTTTAAGTTTATTTATTTTGGCTTCCCCAGTTCTTCACTGCTATGCATATGCTTTCTCTAGTTGTAGAGAGTGGGGGCTTCTTTTGTCATGCCACACAGGCTCTAGGGTGCACAGGCTTCAGTAGCTGTGGCACACAGGCTTAGTTGCCCCTTGGCATGTGGGCTCCTCTCAGACCAGGAATCGAACCCGTGACCCCTGCACTGGCAGGCAGATTCTTAGCCACTGGACCACAAGGGAAGTGTCATTATCTATTTTAAATATAGCAGTATGTGCATGTCACTTCCAAATCTAATCACTTTAAATGCTTGAGTCCTTTCTACAATATTCCTGCAATGCGGTGATCAAGCTGCTGTTTGGATGCCTTTAGCGACAGTGTGATTTGCTGCTTCAGAAGCAGCTCATTCTCCTGATGTCAACCCAGGTTTAGACATTTATTCTTGTTCTGAACACAAATATATTTTCTGGTAAAATTTTCTCCATGATTTTTAATGTGGTTCCTCAACTCTGGGCCATGTATAGTCTATCTGTTTCTCTGAACCTCACTCCATGCAAACAGCATCTGAGATTCCTGGATAGGGCTCTTATTCTCTTGGGCACTAAGAGACTGGTCAGGGGCCAAGGCATGTGTATAGTTCTTGATATGAGAGGGGTTAGGGGTGGGGCTTCCCAGATGGCTCAGTAGTGAGGAATCTGCCTACCAATGCAGGAGACAAGGGTTCAATCCCTGAGTCAGGAAGATCCCCTGGAGAAGGAAATGACAACCCACTCCAGTATTCTTGCCTGAAAAATCCTGTGGACAGAGGTGTCTGGCAGGCTATAGTCCATAGGGTTGCAAAGATTAAGACAGACTGAATGACTAAACAACAACAAGGGGTGAGGAAGGTTGCAGGGTTTGTCTCAGAAGTAGAAGGAAATCACGAGGGCACAAGCTGCCTAGAAAAGGTGGCCTAAGAGTTAGTGAGAGGGAACAGAGCTTGCTGGCAGAGAAGCTTGAAGGCTTACTTAACTGACTGTATTGTTTGTCTAAGACTGTATTTAAATGTGTCATGGTAAAATGATTGCTTAAAATTGTTTGATAAGAGGAGAATTTTGTTTACATAAATGCTCCATCAATTTGTTTTATTTTGGTCAAGCCATGTGGCATGTGGAATCTTAGTTGATCTTAGTTCCCCGACCAGGAATTGAACCCACACCCACCGCAGTGGAAGTGCAGAGTCTTAACCACTGGACTGTGAAGGAAGTCCCATTAAAGTGATATTTGACTTAAGGATATTATGAATTATTTTCTGTCTCTTCTGTTAATTAGAAAGTTCCAAACATGCTCTTACAGTTCAAGGTAAAAATCACATGTAATTTTAAAGTGGCTACAAGGGCAATGTATCATCAAAAGAAAAAATATACTGATTCAAGGAGTAGACACTGGGGTCAGAATATTTCAGTTCAAATTTAAAATCTACCACAGAGGCTATTTGATCTGTGAGTCTCAATCTCCTCATTTATAAAACAAATATAATGATAGAAACTACTTCATCTCATGGTGTGAGGGTTCAGTTCAGTTCCATTCAGTTCAGTCACTCAGTTGTGTTGGACTCTTTGCAACCCTATGAATTGCAGCACTCCAGGCCTCCCTGTCCATCACCAACTCCAGGAGTTCACTCAGACTCATGTCCATTGAGTCAGAGATGCCATCCAGCCATCTTATCCTCTGTCATCCCCTTCTCTTCCTGCCCCCAATCCCTCCTAGCACCAGAGTCTTTTCCAATGAGTCAGCTCTTCGCATGAGGTGGCCAAAGTATTGGAGTTTCAGCTTTAGCATCATTCCTTCCAAAGAACACCCAGGGCTGATCTCCTTTAGAATAGACTGGTTGGATCTCCTTGCAGTCCAAGGGACTCTCAAGAGTCTTCTCCAACACCACAGTTCAATAGCATCAATTCTTTGGTGCTCAGCTTTCTTCACAGTCCAACTCTCACATCCATACAAGATATGACCACTGGAAAAACCATGGCCTTGACTAGATGGACCTTTGTTGGCAAAGTAATGTCTCTGCTTTTCAATATGCTATCGAGGTTGGTCATAACTTTTCTTCCAAGTAGCAAGCATCTTTTAATTTCACGGCTACAATCACCATCTGCAGTGATTTTGGAGCCCCCCAAAATAAAGTCTGTCACTGTTTCCCTATCTATTTTCCATGAAGTGATGGGACCAGATGCCATGATCTTCATTTTCTGAATGTTGAGCTTTAAGCCAACTTTTTCACTCTCCTCTTTCACTTTCATCAAGAGGTTTTCTAGTTCCTTTTCACTTTCTGCCATTGGGTCGTGTCATCTGCATATGAGGTTATTGATATTTCTCCTGGCAATCTTGATTCTAGCTTGTGCTTCTTCCAGCTCAGCATTGATGTACTCTACAAATAAGTTAAATAAGCAAGGTGACAATATACAGCCTTCACGTGCCCCTTTTCATATTTCAAATCAGTCTGTTCTTCCATGCTCAGTTCTAACTGTTGCTTCTTGACTTGCATACAGGTTTCTCAAGAGACAGGTCAGATGGTCTGGTATTCCCATCTCTTGAAGAATTTTCCACAGTTTCTTGTGATCCACACAGTCAAAGGCTTTGGCATAGTCAATAAAGCAGAAATAGATGTTTTTCTGGAACTCTCTTGCTTTTTCCATGATCCAGTGGATTTTGGCAATTTGATCTCTGGTTCCTCTGCCTTTTCTAAAAAAAAGCTTGGACATCAGGGAGTTCATGCTTCATGTATTGCTGAAGCCTGGCTTGGAGAATTTTGAGGATTACTTTACTAGTGTGTGAGATGACTGCAATTGTGCGGTAGCTTGGACATCCTTTGGCATTGCCTTTCTTTGAAATTGGAATGAAAACCGACATTTTCCAGTCCTGTGGCCACTGATGAGTTTTCCAAATTTGCTGGCATATTGAGTGTAGCACTTTCACAGCATCATCTTTCAGGATTTGAAATA
Source organism: Litocranius walleri (assembly GCA_006410535.1). NCBI lineage: Eukaryota > Metazoa > Chordata > Mammalia > Artiodactyla > Bovidae > Litocranius > Litocranius walleri. The sequence goes on from SJYG01000755.1 coordinate 1,037,170, forward strand.
GCTCCACTGGAATTCTATCACCTCCACTAGCTTTGTTTGTAGTGATGCTTTCTAAGGCCCACTTGACTTCACATTCCAGGATATCTGACTCTAGGTGACTGATCATACCATCGTGATTATCTTGGTCATGAAGATCTTTTTTGTACAGTTCTTCTGTGTATTCTTGCCACCTCTTCTTAATATCTTCTGCTTCTGTTAGGTCCATACCATTTCTGTCCTTTATCGAGCCCATCTTTGCATGAAATATTCCCTTGGTATCTCTAATTTTCTCGAAGAGATCTCTAGTCTTTCCCATTCTGCTCTTTTCCTCTATTTCTTTGCATTGATCACTGAGGAAGGCTTTCTTATCTCTTCTTGCTATTCTTTGGAACGCTGCATTCAGATACTTATATCTTTTCTTTTCTCCTTTGCTTTTTGCTTCTCTTCTTTTCACAGCTATTTCTAAGGCCTCCCCAGATAGCCATTTTGCTTTTTTGCATTTCTTTTCCATGGGGATGGTCTTGATCCCTGTCTCCTATACAATGTCATGAACTTTAGTCCATAGTTCATCAGGCACTCTGTTTATCAGATCTAGTCCCTTAAATCTATTTCTCACTTCCACTGTATAATCATAAGGGATTTGATTTAGGTCATACCTGAATGGTCTAGTGGTTTTCCCTACTTTCTTCAATTTAAGTCTGAATTAGGCAATAAGGATTAAGCACACTCATATATTCACGATGTGTTAATTTCTTTCAACCTTATTTTATGTCTTCTATAAGCCTGGTATCCTGGCTGATATGAATCATTTGAAGGAAGTAGAAATTTCAGTTTGTTTTTGAATATTAGACCAAATGGTATTGTAATGCACTCTCCAATGATACTTTCCTTGATTAATATTTTCAATAACTTTATATTAAATGTCAGATTTGGGAAATGAAGTTAAGTGACTTCAGAATTCATGAAAGATTAATATAGTTAACAAGCCATGTATGGCTTCACCAAAGTATGGACATAGTTAGGAAGAGAATATGAAAGATTATTTTGCTGCTAAATGTTATGTGCCACTTTTTTGTTATTGCTTACTAGACAGTAGATGATTGGAAAATAGATCCCCAACACCTTGCTTTTAACATCACATTTTTTATAAAAAGGAATGTCAAATATTTTTCTAGGAAAAAAAAATCTAGAGTTAAACTTAAATTGATTGAAATGTATAAAATAAATTAACAGTTTTTAACTTGTGTTACCAAGATAATTTATTTCAAACACAATGTTCTCTCTCATAAACATTTCTGTGTTTGAATAAATTCTGTGTAAAAAAAAAAATCTACAAGCTAAATTTATGACCTTAACTTTGCCAATGCATATTATTTTTTAGCATCAGAGGTTTTTGGTTTTGTTTTCTTAACAAAGAAGTCAAGGACCAAATATCCTCTTATTGGCTGTCCTATTGTGTTAGATGAAATAACAATAATATTTGTGGTTTAGAATGTCACTAAGTATTTAACATTTTTCAGTGTCAACAAACTATTTTGTTTGTTATTTTTCATAAGACAATACATGGTTAGCAGGCTATTCTGTAAGTATTTATTTTCAAGAATCAATAATTACTGGGTACTTTTAAGGTTTGCAAAGGTATAGGAAAAATGAAGAAAGGGGATCAACTGAAAAACTAAACCTTCTTACATGTCTGAATGGCTGACAAGTGAGGAAAGAGCAGTTTTCAAGTCAGTCCCAAACAAGAGGCCATGGTCCTTGAACTTCAATACATGAACTGAAAAAGAAAATGTTATATTTGGCCATGAATGCTACATGAAAAAAGAGAGATTCAGTTACATTTTACAACTTTGTTAATATGACAGATTTATTATTGGTTTGGAGTGCTTTCTCAGTCATTTTGGAAGCTTGTCTCACAGTCTTCCTCTTTGCACGTAAACAGAAGGGCACTGGTGAAGAATTCTACTTAGAGGTTCACCAAGCTTCATTGTTGGGCTTCCAAGGTGGTTCTAGTGGTAAAGAATCCATCTGCCAATGAGGAGGTGCAAGAGACACGGGTTCCATCTGTGGGTTGGGAAGATCCCCTGGAAAAGTGATTTTGGAGCCCAGAAAAATAAAGGCAGCCACTGTTTCCACTCTTTCCCCATCTATTTTCCATGAAGTGATGGGACCAGATGCCATGATCTTCGTTTTCAGAATGTTGAGCTTTAAGCCAACTTTTTCACTCTCCTCTTTCACTTTCATCAAGGGGCCCTTTAACTCCTCTTCACTTTCTGCCATAAGGGTGCTGTCATCTGCATATCTGAGGTGATTGATATTTCTCCCGTCAATCTTGATTCCAGCTTGTACTTCCTCCAGCCCAGCATTTCTCATGATGTACTCTGCATAGAAGTTAAATAAGCAGGGTGACAATATACAGCCTTGACGTACTCCTTTTCCTATTTGGAACCAGTCTGTTGTTCCACGTTCAGTTCTAACTATTGCTTCCTGACTTGCATACGGGTTTCTCAAGAGGTAGGTCAGGTGGTCTGGTATTCCCATCTCTTGAAGAATTTTCCACAGTTTCTTGTGATCCACACAGTCAAAGGCTTTGGCATAGTCAATAAAGCAGAAATAGATGATTTACTGGAACTCTCTTGCTTTATTGATGATCCAGCAGATGTTGGCAATTTTATCTCTGGTTCCTACACCTTTTCTAAAACCAGCTTGAACATCTGGAAGTAAATGGGTTGGAGCCTGGGCTGGAGAATTTTGAGCATTACTTTACTAGCATGTGAGATGACTGCAATTGTGCGGTAGTTTGAGCATTCTTTGGCATTGCCTTTCTTTGGGTTTGGAATGAAAACCAACATTTTCCAGTCCTGTGGCCACTGCTGAGTTTTCCAAATTTGCTGGCATATTGAGTGCAGCTTTCACAGCATCATCTTTCAGAATTTGAAATAGCTCAACTGGAATTCTATCACCTCCATTAGCTTTGCTCATAGTGATGCTTTCTAAGGCCCACTTGACTTCACATTCCAGGATGTCTGGCTCTAGATGCGTGATCACACCATCATGACTATCTGGGCTGTGAAGAGTCTTTTTTGTACAGTTCTGTGTATTCTTGCTACCTCTTCTTAATATCTTCTGCTTCTCTTAGGTCCCTACCATTTCTGTCTTTTTTGAGCCCATCTTTGCATGAAATGTTTCCTGGGTATCTGTAATTTTCTTGAAGAGATCTTTAGTCTTTCCTATTCTATTATTTTCTCTCTATTTCTTTTACGTGATCACTGAGGAAGGCTTTCTTATCTCTCCTTGCTATTCTTTGGAACTCTGCATTCAGATGGGTATAGCTTTCCTTTTTTCCTTTGCTTTTCATTTCTCTTCTTTTCACAGCTATTTGTAAGGCCTCCCTAGACAGCCATTTTGCTTTTTGCATTTCAATTTTCTTGGGGATTGTCTTGATTTCTGTCTCCTGTACAATGTCATGAATCTCCATCCATAGTTCTGCAGGCACTCTGTCTATCAGATCTAGTCCCTTAAATCTATTTCTCATTTCCAATGTATAATAATAAGGGATTTGATTTAGGCCATACCTGAATGGACTAATGGTTTTCTCCACTTTCTTCAATTTAAGTCTGAATTTGGCAATAAGGTTTTCATGATTTGAACCGCAGTCAGCTTCCAGAGCTTTTCCATCTTTGGCTGCAAAGAATATAATCAATCTGATTTCTGTGTCCACACTCTGTCTATCAGATCTAGTCCCTTAAATCTATTTCTCATTTCCAATGTATAATAATAAGGGATTTGATTTAGGCCATACCTGAATGGACTAATGGTTTTCTCCACTTTCTTCAATTTAAGTCTGAATTTGGCAATAAGGTTTTCATGATTTGAACCGCAGTCAGCTTCCAGAGCTTTTCCATCTTTGGCTGCAAAGAATATAATCAATCTGATTTCTGTGTCCACCATCTGGTGATGTCCATGTGTAGAGTCTTCTCTTGTGTTGTTGGAAGAGGGTGTTTGCTATGACCAGTGTGTTCTTTTGGCAGAACTCTATTAGAACCTTTGCCCTGCTTCATTCTGTACTCCAAGGCAAAATTTGCCTGTTACTCAAGGTGTTTTTTGACTTCCTCCTTTTGCATTTCAGTCCCTATAATGAAAAGGACATCTTTTTTCGCTGTTATTTCTAGAAGGTCTTGTAGGTCTTCATAGAACTGTTCAACTTCAGCTTCTTCAGCATTACTAGTCGGAGCATATACTTGGATTACTGTAATATTGAATGGTTTGCCTTGGAAATGAACAGAGATCATTCTGTCATTTTTGAGATTGCATCCAAGTACTGCATTTTGGACTCTTTTGTTGACTATGATGGCTATTTTATTTCTCCTAAGGGATTCTTGCCCACAGTAGTAGATATAATGGTCATCTGAGTTAAATTCACCCATTCCAGTCCATTTTAGTTTGCTGATTCCTAGAATGTTAATGTTCACTCTTGTCATCTCCTGTTTAACCACTTCTAATTTGTCTTGATTCATGGACCTAACATTCTAGGTTTCTATACAATATTGCTCTTCACATCATCAAACCTTGCTGCTATCACCAGTCCTATCCACAACTGGGTGTTATTTTTGCTTTGCCTCTATCCTTTTATTCTTTCTGGAGTTATTTCTCCACTGATCTCCAGTAGCATAATGGGCACCTACCGATCTGGGGAGTTCATCTTTCAGTGTCCTATCTTTTTGCCTTTTCATACTGTTCATGGGGTTCTCAAGGCAAGAATACTGAAGTGGTTTGCCATTCCCTTCTCCAGTGGACCACATTCTGTCAGACCTCTCCACTGTGACCTGTCAGTCTTGGGTGACCCCACACGGCATGGCTTAGTTTCACTGAGTTAGACAAGGCTGTGGTCTGTGTGATCTGACTGGCGCATCGTCTGTGACTATAGTTTCAGTCTATTTGCCCTTTGATGCCCTCTCTCATTGCCTACTGTCTTACTTGGGTTTCTCTTACCTTGGATGTAGGGTATCTCTTAACGGCTGCTCCAGCAAAGGGCAGCCACTGCTCCTTACCTCAGAGGTAGGGTAGCTCTTCTCAGCTGTGCTTGTGTGCCGTTGCAACTGCCGCGTTTGTGTGGAGTTACAAAGAACTGGACAAAACTGAGCATACTCATACAAACCTCATTGTAACTTATTATCAGTATCCACGATCACTTCCTGATTGTTGATAAAGAATCCACCTGGAATGCAGGAGACCCCAGTTCCATTCCTTGGTCAGGAAGATCCCTGGAGAAGGGATAGGCTACCCACTCCAGTATTCTTGGGCTCTCCTTGTGGCTCAAGTGGTAAAGAATCTGCTTGCAACATGGGAGACCTGGGTTTGACTCCTGGGTTGAGAAGATGACTTGGAAAAAGGAAAGGCTACCCACTCCAGTATTCTAGCCTGGAGAATTCCATGGATAGTATAGTCCAAAGGGTCTCAAAGAGTTGGACACTACTGAGCAACTTTCACCTTCACCTTCACAATGCCTTGTCTATGTAGGGCAGTGCCCCTCAGCTCAAAGATACTGGGAAAGTAGAACATTTTTTTAAAAGTAGAAGAAGTTTTCAAAATCATCTATTTCAAACATAACACATGTGCACGAGTCAGCTGAGCTCCACATGAGCAAAGTAGCATATGTGTAGGAGCTTGGGTAATTTAATGGTTACAAAACTTGACTCCAATTGCCTAAGAGTTTGATTTGGGCAAGGTTATTATTTTATAACTCATCAGACCTCCTTACTTTCGTTATTTATCTGATGATCCTCCAAATAGCACTGCTCTATTCTAAGGAATTAAAGAAGAGGACATGTATATAACAGAGTGGTACACTCCATTACCAAATCAGAGAGGCAGAAAGGTCCTCAAGCAGATATAATCTAATCACACATTGATCATACGTTGAAGTTTTTACTTTTTTTCATAGAACCATCCCTCTGAATATACATACCCTGAGCAATTAATGTGGAGTCATCCAATGGAGTAGGCTTGATGGAGATCTGAAAAAAAATCCCAGGCTCAGAAAGCTGGTCATCCTGCCAGACAGTCTACTTTCACATATCATTTCCAAAAATAAACTCAAGTTGGATTAAAGACTTAAAATTGAAACCAAAAAACTCCTAGAAGGAAATGTAGACAGTAAACTATTTGACATCAGTCATAGCACGTTCTTTTTGGATCTGTCTGCTCAGGCAAGAGAGACAAAATCAAAACTAAACAAATAAGACTACATCAATAGAGAACAGACATGTAGACACAAGCAGGAGAAGGAGAGGGTGGGATGAATTGAGAGAGAAGCATTGAAACATATAATTACCATATGTAAATTAGAGAGCCAGTGGTAATTTGCTGTATGATGCAAACACCTCAATCCAGTGCTCTGTGACAACCTAGAAGATTGGGATGGGGTGGGAGGTGGAGGAAGAAGATATATATATTCATGTTGATATGTGGCAGAAACCAACACAACATTGTCAAGCAATTATCCTCCAATTAAAAATAAGTAAATAAAAATTTAAAACATCAACCAAACAAAAGGGCAACATGCAAAATGGGGAAAGATATTTGCAAATGATATATCCTATAAGGAGTTAATATACAAAATATATGAAGAACTCATGCAGCTCAATATCAAAAAAATGAAAAATCCAAGTGAAAAATGGGCAGAAATCTGTATAGACAGTTTTTCAAAGGAGGCATGCAGGTGACCTTCAGACACATGAAAGGATGCTCAATATCACTAATTATCAGGAAACATGCAAATCAAGATGGATGGGATGGGGATGGGTCAGATGAGGGAAGGGAGAGGATATATGAATACATATAGCTGATTGATTTGGTTGTATGGCAGAAACTAACTGAACTGAATACAACATTATAAAGCAACTATACCCCAATTAAAAAAAAAAAAACAGTTAACTATCCCTTCACTCCTGTCCAAATGACTATTATTAAAAAGACGACAAATGACAAGTACTGTCAAGATACAGTAAAAGGAACCCTTGTACACAGTTGATGTGAATGTAAATTATTTAAGCCACTAAGGAAAACAGTATGAGTGTTCCTTGAAATATTAAAATATACCTATCATATGATCTAGCGTTTGTACTTCTGAGTGTCTGAAAAAAGCAAAAACACTAATTCAAAAAATTATATGATCTCTAATGCTCATTGTAGCATTACTCACATTCAGCAAGATATAGAAGCATCCGTGTGTCCGTCAGTAGAGGAATGGAAAAAGAAGTTGTGGCATATATGAAAGCGTAAGTTTGTCAGTCGTGTCGAACTCTTTGAGACCCCATGGACTATACAGTCCATGGAATTCTCCAGTCCAGAATACTGGAGTGGGTAGCCTTTCCCTTCTCCAGGGGATCTTCCCAACCCTGGGATCAAACCCAGGTCCCTCACGTTGCAGGTGGATTCTTTACCAGCCGAGCGACAAGAGAAGCCCAAGAATACTGGAGTGGGTAACCTATACCTTCTCCAGGGGATCTTCCTGACCCAAGAATGGAACTGGAGTCTCCTGTATTGCAGGTGAACTCTTTACCGACTGAGCTATCAGGAAAGCTATGATATATGATATGTGGTGTATACATATATGTATATATACACACACACACATATATATGTATATATATATATGAAAGTGAAAGTGAAGTTGCTCAGTCACGTCCGACTCTTTGCGACCCCATGGACTGTAGCCTACCAGGCTCCTCCGTCCATGGGGTTTTCCAGGCAAGAGTACTAGAGAGTGGATTGCCGTTTCCTTCTCCAGGGGATCTTCCCCACCCAGGGTTTAAACCTGGGTCTCCCGCATTGTAGACAGCCGCTTTACCGTCTGAGCCACCAGGGAAGTCCTATATATATATATATATATATATATGCAATGGCATATTACTCAGCCATAAAAAAAGAATGAAATGACGGAGAGAAACAAAATATTATACAACTTCACATTTATTTGTAATCTAAAAAACAAAACAAATAAACAAAATAAAATACAAATGGAGTCATGGATACAGAAAACAAACTGGTTGCCATTCAGAAGGGAGTGAGAGAATGAATGAAATAAGTAAAGGGAATTAACAAGTAAAAAATTCCTGTCATACAATCATTAAGTCATGTAGTGTCATAGGGAATATATTCAAGAATGTTGTAATAACTTTGTATTTTGACAGACGATTACTGGGCTTATTGGTATATCACTTCATAGTGTATATAAGTGCCAAGCCACTCTGTTGTACACCTAAAACTGAAATTTTATGTGAACTCTATTTCAATAATGAAAAATTACTTCTTGTTATATGATTAAAAAGGAAACCCTAGGTATTTGCAAATTCTAATTGATGTCCAAACAATACCCTTTTCATAAAATAAACGGAAGTCATGTTTAGACATATGGATCTGAGCAGGGGCCAGAGGAGAAGGATATTTCCAAAACATGATGAAGCACTTCGATAGCTTAGCAGCATTATTACAAACTTTACTTTGAAATGTTCTCGTGTCATATAGGCAAATTGCCTAGTGCAATGCCTATCACACAGTGAAGATTTTACAAATCGAACTTAGTTGATTATTTTTAGAGGCAGGTTGAAAACTAGAAAACTCATGTTTTCTGACTCCAGGTTCAATGTCCTTTCCATTTCATCACTAGGTGGATCGGAAATATAAGAAAAATCAAGCACCTAAAATCAGTAATTCACTATATGAATGTAACATCTTCTCCTTGGGAAAGAGCCTAGAACATAGCTACCAAATTAGAAAACATTCCAAAACACATTATGTACTATGTACATAGTCACTTTATTTGTGTCTGACTCTTTGCCACCCTATGTACTGTAGCCTGCCAGGCTCCTCTGCCCATGGGATTCTCCAGGCAAGAATACTGGCGTGGGTTGCCATGCCCTTCTCCATGGGATCTTCTCGACCCAGGTATTAAACCCACCTCTCTTATATTTCCTGTATTACAAGCAGTTTCTTTACCCACTGAGCCACCTGGGAGGCTCTTATGAGATCTTTAGTTCTCCACCGCAAAGAACTTCTACTTTTTCCTATTGTTTTCCAGTCATAAACTTATTTGTGTGTATGATGAAATCAACAAACCTGTGCTACAATAATTCCTTTAAATGCATAAAGTCACATGCCTAGATTTTAACAACATCAAAGAAATTAAATGCAGTTACAAAAACACCTGTATTCCAAAAAATTTTGAAATAATTCTTCCTAGACTGATGACTCATAGCCTGACACTTTTGAAAAAGTGTTTCTGTTAATAATAAGTTATTGCCATTGTGAGATAAGACATTCTTGAAGAAGAGGAATAAATATTCACCATCAAACCAGAGGCTGCCCCTTTGTTCAGCCTTTCTGTGATAATGGGCTGAAGCATTTTTGTGGTTACCAAGGGTAAAATGGATTTTCACAAGCACTCACACATACACACAAATTTGAAAAAAAGGTCATATGTGAAGCTGCCACCCAGGTAATTATCCAGTGTTTCACGATTCTCAGAATGAAACCAGAAGACGGAGTAATGCAAAACTCTGATGATGAAGTTAGCTGTATACACAGAGTGAGACCTCCTGAGTTATCAGATGGAATAGGTCTTTTGAATAATAGAGGATCATCACCAGGTGTTAGGAAAGTGTAAGGGCTTCCCTGCTGTCTCAGCAGTAAAGAACCTGCCTACCAAAGCAGGAGATGCAAGTTCCTCACCTGGGTCAGGAAGCTAACCTGGAGAAGGAAATACCAACCTAGTCCAGTATTCTTGCCTGGAAAATCCCATGGATAGATGAGAATTGCTTTTACATATCTGCTGCTGCTGCTGCTAAGTCACTTCAGTCATGTCCTACTCTGTGTGACCCCATAGATGGCAGCCCATAGACCTCCTGAGTTATCAGATGGAATAGGTCTTTTGAATAATAGAGGATCATCACCAGGTGTTAGGAAAGTGTAAGGGCTTCCCTGCTGTCTCAGCAGTAAAGAACCTGCCTACCAAAGCAGGAGATGCAAGTTCCTCACCTGGGTCAGGAAGCTAACCTGGAGAAGGAAATACCAACCTAGTCCAGTATTCTTGCCTGGAAAATCCCATGGATAGATGAGAATTGCTTTTACATATCTGCTGCTGCTGCTGCTAAGTCACTTCAGTCATGTCCTACTCTGTGTGACCCCATAGATGGCAGCCCATGAGGCTCCCCTGTCCCTGGAATTCTCCAGGCAAGAACACTGGAGTGGGTTGCCATTTCCTTCTCCAATGCATGAAAGTGAAAAGTGAAAGTGAAGTTGCTCAGTCGTGTCCCACTCTAGGAATCTTCAAACTGTTTTCCTTAATGGCTACAGTCAGACACAACTTAGCAACTAAACAACAACAAGGAAAGAGATGTCATGGAATGTGAGGAAAACACATAAAATCATTCCTGTATGTATTTGTAGGTATTTCAATTTCTACTAATTGCAAATGAGAGTCAAAGCTTTTCTAAGATAAGGATTTAGCCTAGGTAAAATATAGTTCAACTGCATATATTAAGTATTCTGTTCTTACAATAGATAGATTTAGAGCATTGCTCATTTCTTTGAATATCAATTGGTTATTCTGTGCACAATGTACAATTCTAAATCACTCAAATCATCAAAAATGATTTTCTTGCATGATGTGCATAGTATTATCCAGTAAATGGCCAGTCTGTTGTGCTGAGTTCCTTATTGGTTCTTTCATACTTTCTTGACAATGAAGAAAACCAAAACTCAAAAAGAGAGTAAAACACTCCCCCTCATAAAAAGATTTTCCTTCCTTTTCCCACACCCTCTGACAACTTTCATTCAAACCATGATTGAACTAAGTGCACTGAAATACACCCGAATATGCCCATATATCTATGGACATACTGTCAAGGTGAATATCTGTGAGAAATAACTTGTGCAGCAGTGCTTTATAGCTGCCATGAAATTTGGCAATTTCCTTTTGACCCAGGGACCAATGAGTTGCATAGCTTTTCAAATTAATCTGACTCCTTGGTTTCCCTGGAGGCTCAGATGGTAAAGAACTTCCTGCAATGCAGGTGACCCAGGTTCAATTCTTGGATCGAGAAGGTCTCCTGGAGAAGAAAATGACAGCCCACTTCAGTATTCTTTCCTGGGAAATCCCACAGACAGAGGGGCTGGAGGGCTACAGTCCACAGGGTTGCAAAGAATTGGACACAACTTAGTGACTAACTAACCAGACTCCTTGGTGCCTGGAGAACCCCACAGTCTACCTTGAACTCTGTTTGTAACTTCAGTTCCAGGTAGGAGTTGACCTGCTTCTTATTCTTTTCCTTTCTATGGGTATGGCTTTCAGAATCCAGTCTCAAAATCAGTCCTAGAGAGTTGTTTTCACTGCCTGGTTTTCAATTATTATTTTTATAATATTTTGGCAGAGAATTAAGCTACTACAACCTTCAAAGATCTATCCATTTAGACAACTCAGACATGGGTCAGTGGAGATCAGGTCATAACCGTGCACAGAATCGCCTGTCAGTGGTTTCTGTGTTCCAATGTGTGGAAACATATGCCTACCTCAGATTGCTTCAGGCGTTGATCTTGTTTTTGCCTGTGACATAAAAACATGGCATGATTGTGAAATAAAGTCTGACTATAATCTTCTGAGTTTGTCATGCCACACATTTGGCAAGACTGAATATTTAAGAGGATTCAAGGTTGTACAATGGCCATTGTGCAGTGCTGTAAAAACTAAATTTAGTAGGCTAAAATTGTTGTGGCATGTTCTTTATCTCTCCAATAATTTGAGAAATTCTTTTTAAGTAAAATTGTATTCATCTGAACTTTCAGTTCTGTATTGTCATACTGTTACTTTTCTTACAACTTTAAATGACTTAAAATTTCATTTTATTTTAGAGCTCAAACCAGAAAGAGTTTTTGTTGTTGTTGTTCCTTGAATAGCATGATTCATTGTAATTAATAATTACAAGTATAAATTGATTAGTAAAATATAAAATATTTTATACTACCTTTAAACCAAAACATGTTGCATTAACTATAGAATTGCTTTCTCACAGTTGGATAATACTGTTTATTTATACACTGAGTGGGAAGGAACTATCCTTATACACACAAAATGAGGAAATAACCTCCAGGTTGCAATTAAATGTCTATGAAATGTGAGTTAAAATAAATATAAATATTTTCTTCTAATAGGCATGTCCATTACAATCATAACATTTGCAGATTGCCAGCAGTATTTTAAACAAACTTAAATTCAAAGCTTTCTGCTTCCATTTTGACACTATTTGAAGTACTGATAATCAGGTTTTACTAGTATTCAAATCTGAAAGACATTATGCATATCTTTCTAGGGCTCCTGCGAAGTATTTTTGTATCACTATTATATTACTGCTAAAACTTAATGAAGAATGTACATGGGAATAGACAGGAACAGTCACCTGAAAAATATTTAAAAGTAGAAAGGACAAAATCCTGTAGAAGGTTTATGTTAAAAAGAACCAGAAATATTCTATTCAGTCTTATTCTTTATAAATTCACTCAATAAAAAATTTTAAAAAAATCATTCAACAAATGAGATTGAGCAACAAATTCTTTTCAGACTTTAAGAGAGATGAACAAGATTTAATCTCTGACCTTGATGTATTCAGAGACAAGTGGAATAAATCTGTACAAGAGCAATTGAAAAAAATAATGTTGTAAGTGCTATAATGGAGGTTTTATGTCGTCTTAAAGAAGGAGTATTGGAGATAATGGACTGAGGGTATGAGTGAGAGAAAATGAGGGAAGAAACCAATGCTGTATGAAACTCAAGATTTAGAAGAAGGTATAATTCATGAAGTGAGGTGCCATTGGTGATTGGAAGATCAGTTGAACAGGGAGACAAAGAAGAGTTTGCATCTTTTATCTCATATGTTAAAAAAAAAATAGGACAATAGATCCAACATGGAGTCACTTAAGCTAAGAACCACTTCCTCAACTGAGACTTATAGTTCTGGCCCTTCTAGAAATCAAATTCTAAACTAATCAATTAGGAATTGCCTGATCAGCACTAGTTACTCCATCTGCCTGATAGACCCCAGTTCAGTTCAGTTGTTCAGTCATGTCGGATTCTTTGCGGCCCCATGGACTGTAGCACACCAGGTTTACCTATCAGCAACTCCTGGAGCTTGTTCAAATTTATGTCCATTGAATCGCTGATGACATTCCCTAAAGGAAAGTAGCCTGGCAATACACCCATATTTGCCTCGTACAACTTTCTGTTCCTTTTCTCTTCTGGTGAGGAAAGTTTCATTTTCGAGTACGGCTACTCAAAGGTCCTTTCTGTCTGCTACATTGGATGCTGCCCAATTTAAATAAAATTTTCCTTAAAATGAACTCTTAATAAATTTCAAAGTACACTTCAGTTTTTTGTTTAACACATAGAAGTGGCCTTGGAAATAGTAGGCAACTTTTTGAGATCTCATTTCTAAATTAAGTTTAATATTGATTCTATCAATCTTTTGTTGTAAGGAGTAAACAAAGTATTAATATAAGAAGTTTAGTAAAACTCCTAGCACATAGTAATTGCTAAATTGATTTTTATTTCTTTCCTCTACCACTGAACATGTGAGTGATGAGCCTTCAGATGATAATCGTCACCAATGCTGGAATCTTCTAGATGAACCAGATGAGAACCCAGACACTGTGGAAGAGACACAACATCCCAGCTATGCCTTGTTTAAGTATCTGACAATTCAGAGTCCATGGATGTAATAAATGATTGTCTTATGTAACTTGTTGCTGCTGCTGCTGCTAAGTCGCTTCAGTTGTGTCCGACTCTGTTCGACCGCATAGACAGCAGCCCATTAGTCTCCGCTGTCGCTGGGATTCTCCAGGCAAGAACACTAGAGTGGGTTACCATTTCCTTTTCCAATGCATGAAAGTGAACAGGGAAAGGGAAGTCACTCAGTCATATCCGACTCTTCGTGATCCCATATCCAGCACCAAATAACCAGAACACACCCCAAACTCAAACATTAACTCTAAGTCTGGATTTATTGGTGAAGACTAGAAATGATTGGGGGCTTTCTTGATAGCTCAGTGGGTAAAGAATCCGACACAGGATACACGGGTTTGATCTCTAGTTTGGGGAGATCACCTGGAGGTGCAAAATGGCAAGCCATTCCAGTATTCTTGCCTGAAAAATGCCATGGGCAGAGGAGCCTGGCAGGCTACAGTCCAAAGGATGTCAAAAGTTAGATATGATTGAGTGACTAAGCACAGAGATGATGAGGGTCGTTCAGTAAGCATATAAATTTGTAAGTTCATTCTTTGAACAAGACTGAAAAGATTGAAGTGCCTAGTAGCAAGTGGTTTAAATATTCACTGTATGTCTCAGGTCAATACAAAAGACTTCAGGCCAGGACTTAGAGAAACACCATTTCTAGACATGGGTCTAGGAATCGGAGATCTAAGAGTCAGTAAAGTAAGACTTAGAGAAAAAATAACTAGGATTGTAAGTCTGTGTGGTCATAGAATAGAATATGAAAGAGTAAGACTCATTGATGTAGAAGTTTTACCTAATTAAAGTTTTCTTATCCTTACTTTAAAAGATGCTATGAAGCTGACTCAGTTGGAGTTTATAAGGAGTTTGGAATACATTTGAAAAAGGCTATTGAAGAAAATTATCACTAACAATGTAGATTTTGTGACATAATTATTAATGCTCACAACAACAATGATAATAATATATCACTCAACTCTTTGTCATAGTCCAGATTGTTTATCAGAATATTGTTCCTCCTTTATCATGCAAAATAATGGAGATGAAAAGAGAGTAACAATGCCACCAGCATCAGTCTCCTGTCATGAAAATCAACTACAACATGTCAGGGAGTAACCAAATGCATGCTCAAAATAACGGTTCATATTGTCTATTGTTAAGGTGGAGAAACAATGCAAAAACAGCTAATATTTAAAACAATGATCCAAGTGAGATATTTAAAAACCTGTAACATGAGTGCCAACTAGTTTTCAGACTATGCATTAGAAAGAAAACAGAAATTACTGCACAATTGATCACATAGGAACTGAAGCTCTTTTCTTGCCATATCAATCATTACACAAGGCTTCAGGAAAAAAAAATGCAGCAAAAATAGAAAGAAATTAACTGCAGAGGACAATTAAACACAGTTGTGCATAGTAAAAACAAAGCAAAACAACAACAGCAACAAACAAGCAAACAACTGATAAAATAAAAGGAAAATATTAGAGAAAAGGAAGGCATGACTGAAGACAAAGTTGGCGATGACGACTTCACATTAGAGAAGAAACTATTATTCTCATATGTCAATGAACAAAGAAAAACTGGAACTGCATTTAAAGACATATTGAGTTGAAGAGTTTGATAGGAGGGAATCAATAATTCGAGGATCTCAAGAAGAATGTATTTCAACTGCAAAAGCTGTATGAAGCTAAGAAAGCAGTCAAGAATAATCTCAGGATAGAATTCTAGAAGTTATATGTGATCAATAATATATAATTCTTCAATATCCAAACATTTATTGTCAAACTGCAGTAAATAATTTAGACATGGTTCTGAGAAAAGAAAAAAGGGATAGTACATAATGAGAGGTGTAATAGGCACAACCAGCACATTTCAGAGAATAATATATCAAAAAATGTCTATACTAAAGAAAATTTTGTGAAACTCTAAATGTTGGTCATGCTGAAAGAGGTTCTTTCTAGTTAGTTTGTCATTCTGTGACTCTGTCACAGAGCCCTAACTTAAAGAGAACCAGTAGTGAGGCAAAATTAGTTATCTATCAGCTAAACTGGTACCTACCCAATAGCCTTTGGGATGATCTCAAGGTAGCTGCCAAGTAAGTACACCAACACCATATTGGACAATCCAGTCAATTTCCTCTCAAATAGGTGATCAGAAAATAAAGAATAATAGTGAAATAGGTATAATAGTAGACACAAAATATATAGCCACAGAGAGATAGGAGAAAAAGAATTAGAATCACAGTTCAGTTCAGTCGCTCAGTCTTGTCTGACTCTTTGTGACCCCATGGACTACAGCACGCCAGGCCTCCCTGTCCATCACCAACTCCCGGAGTTTACCCAGTCTCACGTCCAGGGAGGTGGTGATGCCATCCAACCATCTCCTCTGTTGTCCCCTTCTCCTCCTGACCTCAATCTTTCCCAGCATCAGGGTCTTTTCCAATGAGTCAGCTCTTCGCATCAGGTGGCCAAAGTATTGGAGTTTCAGCTTTTAACATCAGTCCTACCAATGAACATTAAGGACTGATTTCCTTTAGGATGGACTGGTTGAATCTCCTTGCAGTCCAAGGGACTCTCAAGAGTCTTCTTCAACATCACAGTTCAAAAGCATCAATTCTTCAGTGCTCCGCTTTCTTTATAGTCCAACTCTCACATCCATGTACAACCACTGGAAAAATCATAGCCTTGACTAGATGGATCTTTGTTGGCAAAGTAATGTCTCTGCTTTTTAATATGTGGTCTAAGTTGCTCATAACTTTTCTTCCAAGGAGTAAGCGTCTCCTAATTTCATGGCTTCAGTCACCATCTGCAGTGATTTTGGAGACCCCAAAAATAAAGTA
>SJYG01000756.1:0-10686 GCA_006410535.1 Litocranius walleri
CATTCAGGTATGACCTAAATCAAATTCCTTATGATTATGCAGTGGAAGTGAGAAATAGATTTAAGGGCCTAGATCTGATAAATGGAGTGCCTGATGAACTACGGAATGTGGTTCGTGACATTATAAAGGAGACAGGGATCCAGACCATCCCCATGGAAAAGAAATGCAAAAGGGCAAAATGGCTGTCTGGGGAGGCCTTACTAATAGCTGTGAAAAGAAGAGAAGTGAAAAGCAAAGGAGAAAAGAAAAGATATAAGCATCTGAATGCAGAGTTCCAAAGAATAGCAAGAAGAGATAAGAAAGCCTTCAGCGATCAATGCAAAGAAGTAGAGGAAAAGAACAGAATGGAAAAGACTAGAGATCTCTTCAAGAAAATTAGAGATACCAAGGGAACATTTCATGCAAAGATGGGCTCGAAAAAGGACAGAAATGGTCTGGACCTAACAGAAGCAGAAGATATTAACAAGAGGTGGCAAGAATACACAGAAGAACTGTCCAAAAATTTCTTCATGACCCGGATAATCACAATGGTGTGGTCACTCATCTAGAGCCAGACATCTTAGAATGTGAAGTCAAGTGGGCCTTAGAAAGCATCGCTACGAACAAATCTAGTGGAGTTTTGGCATTCCAGTAGAGCTATTTCAGTTCCTGAAAGATGATGCTGTGAAACTGCTGCACTCAATGTGCCAGCAAATGTGGAAAACTCAGCAGTGGCCACAGGACTGGAAAAGGTCAGTTTTCATTCCAATCCCAAAGAAAGGCAATGCCAAAGAATGCTCAAACTACCACACAGTTGCACTCATCTCACACACTAGTAAAGCAATGCTCAAAATTCTTCAAGCCAGGCTTCAGCTATACATGAACCGTGAACTTCCTGATGTTCAAATTGGTTTTCGAAAAGGCAGAAGAACCAGAGATCAAATTTCCAACATCCACTGGATCATGGAAAAAGCAGGAGAGTTCCAGAAAAACATCTATTTCTGCTTTATTGACTATGCCAAAACCCTTAAATGTGTGGATCACAATAAACTGTTGAAGATTCTGAGAGAGATGGGAATACCAGACCACCTGACCTGTCTCTTGAGAAATTTGTATGCAGGTCAAGAAGCAACAGTTAGAAGTGGACATGGAACAAACTGGTTCCAAATAGGAAAAGAGTACATTAAGGCTATATGTTGTCACCCTGCTTATTTAACTTATATGCAGAGTACATCATGAGAAATGCTGGACTGGAAGACACAGAAGTTGGAATCAAGAATGCTGGGAGAAATATCAATAACCTCAGATATGCAGATGACACCACCCTTATGGCAGAAAGTGAAGAGGAACTCAAAAACCTCTTTATGAAAGTGAAAGAAGAGAGTGAAAAAGTTGGCTTAAAGCTCAACATTCAGAAAACGAAGACCATGGCAACCGGTCCCATCACTTCATGGAAATAGTTAGGGAAACAGTGAAAACAGTGTCAGATTTATTTTTTGGGGCTCCAAAATCACTGCAGATGGTGATTGCAGCCATGAAATTAGAAGATGCTTATTCCTTGGAAGAAAAGTTATGACCAACCTAGATAATATATTCAAAAGCAGAGACATTACTTTGCCAATGAAGGTCCGTCTAGTCAAGGCTATGATTTTTCCAATGGTCATGTATGGATGTGAGAGTTGGACTGTGAAGAAGGCTGAGCACCGAAGAATTGAGGCTTTTGAACTGTGGTGTTGGAGAAGACTCTTGAGAGTCCCTTGGACTGCAAGGAGATCCAACCAGACCATCATGAAGATCAGCCCTGGGTGTTCTTTGGGAAGAATGATGCTAAAGCTGAAACTGCAGTACTTTGGCCACCTCATGCGAAGAGTTGACTCATTTGGAAAGGACTCTGATGCTGGGAGGGATTGGGGGCAGGAGGAGAAGGGGACAACAGAGGATGAGATGGCTGGATGGCATCACTGACTCGATGCACATGAATCTGAGTGAGCTCCGGGAGTTGGTGATGGGCAGGGAGGCCTGGCGTGCTGCGACTCATGGGGTCGTAAAGAGTCAGACACGACTGAGTGACTGAACTGTCTTCATCATTGAATCACCTGTTGATAGACACTTAGCTTGTTTCCATATTTTGGCTCTGTGACTAAAGCGGCAATAAATATGGGAGCACATATCTTTTGGATATCCTATTTTTATTTCCATTGGATATATACCCATAACTGGGATTGCTGGACTACATGCTAGAACTATTCTTAATTTTTGAGGAATCTCCATAATGTTTTCTGTAGCAGCTGAGCCCATTTGTGTATCCCCACCCACAGTGCACAAGCATTCTCTTATCGCCACATCCTTACCAACACCTGTGCTCTCTCTTTTTCTTAATGATTGCCATTCTAGCAGTTGTGAAGTGATGAATCATTGTGGCTTTAATTTACATTTCCCTGATGATTAGTGATTTGAATACCAAGAGAACCAAACTAAGCATATCACAAATAAAATGGCAAAAGGTAAAGACAAGGAGATAATCTTAAAAGCTGCAAGAGAAAAGTAACTTGTTACATACAAGAGAACTTTCTTAAGGCTATCAGTAGCTTTATCACTAGAATGTTTCAGCCCAAAGGCAGTGGCACTCTATACTCAAAGTGCTGAAAGAAAAACTTCCCAACCAACCGTGGTCTGTCTGGATGAGTTGTCCTTCAGGATTGAAGGAATGATAGGTAGTTTTCCAGGAAAATGAATCTGATGATTTTACACTAGATTGACTTTACAACAAATGTTAAAGGGACTCTTTTTTTTTTTTTTGAGGTGAAAATATTTTTTAATTTTATTTTTACTTTATTCTACTTTGTAATACTGTATTGTGTTGCCATACATTGACACGAATCAGTCACAGGTGTACACGAGCTCCCAATCCTGAAACTCCCTCCCACCTCCCACCCCATATCATCACTCTGGATCATCCCCATGCACCAGTCCCAAGCATCCTGTATCCTGTATTGAACACAGACTGGCGCTTCGTTTCTTACATGATAGTATACATGTTTCAATGCCATTACACATTAGAAGGGTAGAGGAGCAGATACGTTTGATTGCATTGCCCCTCCCCTAGCTACACCAAGAGGACACTTCTCGGGCTATGGTTTCTTTATGGAAAAGAGAGAGAGCCCACTGTGGACCCCCAGCTCCCCCGGCTTCCCTTAGGAAGACCCACTCTGGTCTCATGTCCCAGAAGCCATGCAGGGATCTGTGGGGTGTGACCACTGAGAATCACACAGCCACAGAGAAGGGAGACAGGCCTTGGAACAGTCAGGGCTTGGATCTTGGCAGACTGAGTTCCAGCAGTGTTGCCTGATTTGGGACCCCGAAAATTGAGCCTTGCCATCCTGGAGCCTCTTCTCCTGCACCTATGATTCATAACCCTATCTACTACTGAGGTTACTCAGGCATGGCTAGGACACTCAGAAAATTCCATCACCCAGGAGCACTTGAGTCGTGTCCAGACAGGAGCTCTGCCCATTTGCATGGCTCCATCTGGCCAGAGAACTTTGTGCGCAGTTTTTCCTAATTTGTTTCCCAAACAAGGAGCCTTGCCAGTCTTGGGCCTGTTCTGTGGTCATGTCCAGGCAAAAAGGATAAAGTGTAGCCCTAACCACTGCTGAACACAACATTCAGCCCTACCGTCCAGGAGAACGAACCGAAGCACGTGGGAAACTGTGCAGCCCATCCCTCAGCCCTGCTTACAGTAGCGTGTGAGCAGAGAGCTCGACCTCTCTGCCTCTCCGCAGAGCAAAGCCACACCCCCATGTGACCAAGGAGCTCAGTGTACCGTTCTTCTGATTTGGGTCCCCAGTAGTGGGTCATGACAGCCTTGGCGTCTGCAGCCCTGTCCAGGTTGTGAAGTCAATTCCCAGCCCTGCTTCCTGCTGGGTAGAGTACTCAGTCCTGCTCAGCTCAGAAGCCTGGCCTGAGAATCCAGGTAAGAAGAGAAGCTGTCCAAATGTTACTCTTGGCCAAGAAACCAAGGCAGCAATCGTATCAACTACTCCCGGCCAGCAGCATCTGCACCCCAGCCTCAGAGCCTGGGCAATGTCCTCACCCCAAAAGACTTTGATGTGTATCAGTATCAGTTCAGGTGCTCGGTCGTATCCGATTCTTTGCAACCCCATGGATTGCAGCACGCCAGGCTTCCCTATCACCAATTCCCGGAGTTTGCTCAAACTCACGTCCATTGAGTCAGTGATGCCATCCAATCATCTCATCCTCTGTTGTCCCCTTCTCCTGCTGCCTTCAATCTTTCCCAGCATCAGAGTCTTTTCCAGTGAGTCAGCTCTTCGCATCAGGTGGCCAAAGGATTGGGGTTTTAGCTTCAACATCAGTCCTTCCAATGAATATTCAGGACTGATTTCCTTTAAGATGGACTGGTTAGATCTCCTTGTTGTCCAAGGGACTCACAAGAGTCTTCGCCAACACCACAGTTCAAAAGTATCAATTATTCAGCGCTCAGCTTTCTCTATAGTCCAACTCTCACATCCATACATGGCTCCTCGAAAACCATGGCTTTGACTAGATGGACCTTTGCTGGCAGAGTAATGTCTCTGCTTTTTAATATGCTGTCTAGGTTGGTCATAACTTTCCTTGCAAGGAGCAAGTGTCTTTTAATTTCATGGCTGCAGTCACCATCTGGAGTGATTTTGTAGCCCCCCAAATAAAGTCTGTCACTGTTTCCATTGTTTCCCCATCTATTTGCCATAAAGTGATGGGACCAGATGCCATGATCTTAGTTTTCTGAATGTTGAGTTTTAATCCAGCTTTTTCACTCTCCTCTTTCACTTTCACCAAGAGGCTTTTTAGTTCTTCTTAACTTTCTTCCATAAGGGTGGTGTCATCTGCATTTCTGAACCTACTGATATTTCTCCCGGCAATCTTGATTTCAGCTTGTGCTTCATACAACCCAGGTTTTGATAGCTAGCCCAACTGATCAAGGTCACTGCCAGATGATCTATCTAGAACTCCAAGCTGAGCTGACTGGGGATGGGCTGTCTCTACTAAAGCAAGCCTGGAAATACTGGAAGTAGAGATCATTTACTCAAACGTGCAGACATTAACAAAGAAGTCAAGGATCATGAAAAATTAGGTAAATATGACATCACTAAAGGAAACTTTAAAGCTTTAATAGCTTTATAAGAATCTGCTGACAAAGATTCTGCCTGCAGTGTGGGAGCCCTGGGTTCGACCCCTGGGTTAGGAAGATCCAGTGGAGAAGAGAAGAGCCACCCACTCCAGCATTCTGGCCTGGAGAATCCCATGGACTTAGTCCACGGGGTTGCCAAGAGTCAGACATGACTGAGTGACTTTCACTAAAGGAATAAACATCTATAAATGGTCTGAGAAAGAACTCAGCATAATTCTCTTTTGAAAGTTTGGTGAAATATAAAACCCATAAACAGACAACCGGATGAAATTAAGAAAACAATACATCAGCAAAATGAATTAAATGTGTTTAACAAAGAAAGAGAAACCATTTTTAAAAAAGCAAAACCCGGAAATCCTAGAGCTGAAGAAATCAATAGAGACTTTTAACAGCACATTCAATAAAGCAGGAGGGAAAACAACTAAAAAGAGTTAAGAAAGCCTAAGAGATTTATTACAGGACAACATCACCATCAAGACAAAAGACATGTGCGTTAGCTAATATCTCTCTCTCTCATGCACACTGCCTGTGGACTAAATACAATGCCAAAAGTAATGAATGGCATGGGTTTTATTTCCTCCTTTACTTGTATATTGTTTTTCAACTTTCTGCAACTCCTATATTTATAATAAGAACAAGTTACTAAGATATATGCACCTTTAATCCTTAATAGCAAAGGGAGATAGAGAGACAGGGAGAGGGAAAATGACAGAGAGAACGAGGAAGAATGTCAGAGACGATAGACTTTCCTGACTTTTACTTACTGGCTGTGCAACACTTCGCTAGTTATGAACCTCCCAGCTGCCTCATCTATAAATGGGGCTAATAATCCTTTACCACCTCATTGGATTGTTGCAGGGACTGAATGACATAAAAGGCTCAAAACAGTAAGAGATGAAGCATTGTTAGTGGCTGTCATTTCCATGATCATTCCTCACCGTAAAGGGAAAAATAAGGCAGAATGAATCCGGAAGTAGCAAGGAGTTCTTCATAAAATTATTTCCTAAATTAAATGATTTCTAAACCTAGACTCTAGAATGTTGTTAATAAGTGATTATATTTATTTCTATATTGTATTATTTCCCACTCAGCAAAATCGCAAGCTCCGATTTCTGCTTTTTATGTCCCACCAACATCAAGTAGAGTGGAACTTGTGATATTCACTATAGACAGCATACAGACTGGTGGAGAGCTTATCCTACATGCATCTCATATACTAATATTTGTGCTACTCAATAAACATATGCTGGATATATTAAGAAACAATTCTTTTACCCATTTCTGGATATGAAAGTAAAAATACATTTGTTTCATTTCAATTTATAGTTTTATGAACTTTAAAATCTTTCTGTTTACTCTTATAATAGACTACTGTTAATATACTTCTCAGCCATTTTGTCCAAGATGTGTAGGATTGCATGAAAAT
This sequence comes from Litocranius walleri, assembly GCA_006410535.1. NCBI lineage: Eukaryota > Metazoa > Chordata > Mammalia > Artiodactyla > Bovidae > Litocranius > Litocranius walleri. The sequence continues at coordinate 6,594 of SJYG01000756.1, forward strand.
ATTTTGAAAGTATAAACTCTTCCAGTATGTCAACACAATTATTCAGTTCAGTGAAAGTAGGTCCAGGTTTTGACCAATCACTCGCAGTGAAATCTTTCATCTTCCCAATACATTCTAGAACAGACTCAGCCTCAACTAAAGCTATCTATGTAACCCTCACTGCCAGAAAAGAATGATGAGTTGTGCATGGNCCAGTATGTCAACACAATTATTCAGTTCAGTGAAAGTAGGTCCAGGTTTTGACCAATCACTCGCAGTGAAATCTTTCATCTTCCCAATACATTCTAGAACAGACTCAGCCTCAACTAAAGCTATCTATGTAACCCTCACTGCCAGAAAAGAATGATGAGTTGTGCATGGTTTCACTTATCCCTGATAAAATTTATCCTAAAAATTTATGTTGTTACAGTTTGATAAGCTGCAGGAAAAGCAAATATATTGTAAATATAGTCACTCTCTTCAAATGAATCTTCCGTATGTGCTCACCAGCTTTCAAGATCGTCTGTGCCAGAAAAGGTGATTGATGTAAATATTTTGGAGATTTTCACTAGGGAGACATAGCCTATTTAAACGTTTTCCAAATCTTATCTGCTAAGGACGTGGTCATTTGCCAGGTTGTGCAGAGTACAAAGTCAGGTTAAGAAAGCCAAGAATGTTGCTGCATAAAGAAGGACAGTGTAAGGAAGAAAAGACTAACAGTGACATTTAAGCCAACACTACCTGTACTTGCAGCGGGGAATCTCTGATGTCTGTTTCATCCAAGCTCTGGTCTCCAAACCCCCAAATCAGTCAAAATAATAGTGGACAGCTATGTAAAGTATTTCAAAAGCCCAGTGCAATGATACTTGAGTACTTTTCCATATCATTATGCCATGACCAGCTGGACTTTTGTTACACAGAAATAATGAGTCAAAGCTGTATATTGAAGTGGAATTCAAATTCATTATTATTTTTTACAACCATTCTAAGCAAGGATAAATTTAAAGGGTCCTTGGGATGGATAAAGTTGGGAAACACAGGCAAGCATTTCTGAGCTTAGGAAATTCCCCTGAAATTCGGTAAATTATTAAATTCAGCACCCAGTTAACTTGTACAACGTGTTGGGCTTCACAGGCATCATTTCATTTGAGTCTCAATGATCTTATTACCCCTATTTTACCAGTGAAAAAGAGAAGGTAGCAGAGTTCAAAGTTATATCCTTGGGAAATTGCAGAACTAGATCTCAGCAGTTGTCTCTCAGACAACTGTAGATCTGTTGATCTACAGAGTGAAACCTGACATCTTAAGCTAGAGATTATCCTTGTCACTGAAAGTCAGAGAATTTGGGTGAGGAGAAAGGGAACCTAAGGACGAGCTTAGGAGGAGGTCATGGGCCTGGGGGAGGGGGAGGAGCTGAAGAAAGAAAGGAACAGGGCTAGAAACCTTTCTCTCTGAAGAACCACATAGCCATAGAGACAGCACAAAACCCACTCTCCTCTATAAATCTTGTCTTCTCACCTTGACTCAGATCCCCCAGAATGATAGAGTTCTTGCCAAAGATTGAAATCGTCTATTTCTATCTCCCCAAATGTTCAGATGGGGCCTATTGCAGTCAAATATGGAACCTTTTGTCCATGAGCTGGCTGTTCACTCACAGCCAGAGAGAATGCCACACTGGGGATACTTTTAAAAGTGTTGATAACGGCAGAGGTGAAACGGAACGGACAATTAGGAAAGAAAACCCTCCAGGTCCTTGTTCTCTGGGGCCATGGTTGTCTCGGAGTCTTTGTCCCTGCTAATCTCATGCTCGATGTTCCTCTGTCCCTTCTGGGTCCATTCCCCGCTTCCCCATAGTCCAATCATGATCGTTTGATTAGAACTTTTCTTTTAATGAACTTGGAATCATTAGAGCTGGAGATCCCTGGACCTAGGGATTATCTAGTTCAAGGCATTCAGTTTCCAGGTAAGGACCTGAAGCCAGTGCAGCTAAGGGATTTGCTCAAGATAACATAGTAACATAATATGTACTATAACATGTTACTCAATAATAACATAAACTGCGTGAAAAAAAAAAAATTCAGATGGGGCCTATTGCAGTCAAATATGGAACCTTTTGTCCATGAGCTGGCTGTTCACTCACAGCCAGAGAGAATGCCACACTGGGGATACTTTTAAAAGTGTTGATAACGGCAGAGGTGAAACGGAACGGACAATTAGGAAAGAAAACCCTCCAGGTCCTTGTTCTCTGGGGCCATGGTTGTCTCGGAGTCTTTGTCCCTGCTAATCTCATGCTCGATGTTCCTCTGTCCCTTCTGGGTCCATTCCCCGCTTCCCCATAGTCCAATCATGATCGTTTGATTAGAACTTTTCTTTTAATGAACTTGGAATCATTAGAGCTGGAGATCCCTGGACCTAGGGATTATCTAGTTCAAGGCATTCAGTTTCCAGGTAAGGACCTGAAGCCAGTGCAGCTAAGGGATTTGCTCAAGATAACATAGTAACATAATATGTACTATAACATGTTACTCAATAATAACATAAACTGTGTGAAAAAAAAACAAACACATGTCCTTTCTGTTTACAAAGCATTTTATTTTAGATATATGAATACATATATTTTTTCAATTGCCTTAACTGAATCAATCATCATAGCAGCCCCATGAGGCAGTCAAGATGTCCTTTTCTATGCATAAGGGAGGAAATCAAGGCAATGAGGAACACAAAAAATTAATAGATGACAAGGCCACGAATTATTGTGATTACAACCATGAGCATTGGTATCAGCATATCTGAGTTCATATCATCTCTTCCACTTGAGGATTTCATAATCTTTGGCAAATAAACCTCCCGAAGCCTCAGAATTGCCACCTCAGTGTTATTATGGAGCTGACAGTTGTAGCCACTTCATAGAGTAGCTCTTCATATTTGTGTATGTGTGCTTAATCACACAAGATTTTTTTTTTAAGCAAGGTAAATTATATAAGCATAAGAAAAGCAATAGAAAAATTAATAAAATCAAAGATAATTTTCAGAGGGATAACAAAGTGACAAAGCTTTAGATAGACTGAGAAAATGAGAGAAATTAACACTGACCTTAAGCCTACATGAACCAATGAGCCATGCTATGCGGAGCCACCCAAGACTGAGAGGTCATGGTGGAGAGGTCTGACAGAACGTGGTCCACTGGAGAAGGGAATAGCAAACCACTTCAGTATTCTCGCCTTGAGAACCCCATGAACAGTATGAAAAGGCAAAATGATAGGATCTGAGAGAGGAACTCCCCAGGTCAGCAGGTGCCCAATATGCTGCTGGAGATCAATGGAGAAATGACTCCAGAAAGAATGAAGGGATGGAGCCAAAGCAAAAACAATACCTTGTGACTGGTGATAGAAGTGAGGTCCGATGTTGTAAAGAGCAATATTGCATAGGAACCTGGAATGTCAAGCAAATTGGGAGTGGTCAAACAAAAGATGGCAAGAGTGAACGTCGACACTGTAGAAATCAGCGAACTAAAATGGACTGGAATGGGTGAATTTAACTCAGATGACCATCATATCTACTACTGAGGCAGGAATCCCTCAGAAGAAATGGAGTAGCCATCATGGTCAACAAAAGAGTCCCAAATGCAGTATTTGGATGCAGTCTCAAAAACGACAGAATGATCTCTGTCTGTCTCCAAGGCAAACCATTCAATATCACGGTAATCCATGTCTATGCCCCAACCAGTAATGCTGAAGAAGCTGAAGTTGAATGGTTCTATGAAGATCTACAAGACCTTTTAGAACTAACACACACACACAAAACGTCCTTTTCATTATAGGGGACTGGAATGCAAAAGTAGGAAGTCAAGAAACACCAGGAGTAAGAGGGAAATATGGCCTTGGAATGTGGAATGAAGAAGGGCAAAGACTAATACAGTTTTGCCAAGAAAATGCACTGGTCATAGCAAACACCCTCTTCCAACAACGCAAGAGAAGATTCTACACATGGACATCACCAGATGGTCAACACCGAAATCAGATGGATTATATTCTTTGCAGCCAAAGATGGAGAAGCTCTATACAGTCAACAAAAACAAGACCAGGAGCTGACTGTGGCTTAGATCATGAACTCC
>SJYG01000756.1:16596-37347 GCA_006410535.1 Litocranius walleri
GCTTGTAGACTTTTGGATCACAGCCATTCTGACTGGTGTGAAATGGTACCTCATCGTGGTCTTGATTTGCATTTCTCTGATAATGAGTGATGTTGAGCATCTTTTCATGTGTTTGTTAGCCATCCGTATGTCTTCTTTGGAGAAATGACTGTTTAGTTCTTTGGCCCATTTTTTGATTGGATCATTTATATTTCTGGAGTTGAGCTGCATAAGTTGCTTGTATATTTTTGAGATTAGTTGTTTGTCAGTTGCTTCATTTGCTATTGTTTTCTCCCATTCTGAAGGCTGTCTTTTCACCTTACTTATATTTTCCTTTGTTGTGCAGAAGCTTTTAATTTTAATTAGATCCCATTGTTTATTTTTGCTTTTATTTCCAGTATTCTGGGAGGTGGATCATAGAGGATCCTGCTGTGATTTATGTCGGAGAGTGTTTTGCCTATGTTCTCCTCTAGGAGTTTTATAGTTTCTGGTCTTACGTTTAGATCTTTAATCCACTTTGAGTTTATTTTTGTGTGTGGTGTTAGAAAGTGATCTAGTTCAAGCAGAAACAAAAGGTTGCTAAGTAGCAACGCAAAACATGTAAAAATATAAATCTCTCTGGTAGGAGCCAATAATGTTGAATTCTGAATATGCTAGAGTAGCCATGCTGGTATGTCACTCATAAATCTGGTGTGAAGATTAAAACTCAGAAGAGGTAAACATAACTAACACTCCAATAATTTGTTAATGGATATACAAGATAAAATAATGTAAATTATTACATCAGAAAAGTAAAATGTGAGAGAGAAAGGTAAAAATTGTTCTTGCATGCATTTGAATGTTAAGTTGCTTTTATGTTAAAACAAACTGTTTTAGGATAAGATCTTTAATGTAAGTCTCAGGGGTAATACAAAGCCAATCTATAGTAAATTCACAAAAGATAAAGAGAAATGAATCTAAGCATACCACTACACAAAATTAGCAAATTATAAAGGAAGCAGAAGAAGAAGAAAGAAAGAAATTACAGACAGTCGGGAAAATAAACAAAATGGCAATAATAAATTCACATCTGTCAATAATAATTTAAATATAAATACTAAATTCTCCAATCAAACACAAAGAGTGGTGAACAGATATAAAAGTTGAGCCCAGCTATATGTACCTACAAGAGACTCACTACAGCTTTAAAAACTGAAAGAAATTGAAGTAGATTGAAAGTAAAGGGGTGGCAAAAGTAATTCCATGGAAGTAAAAACCAAAATAGAGCAGGGTTAAGCTATACTTATCTCAGAAAAATTAGACCTTAAGACAAAAAGTATTATAAGAGGCAAAGAAAGTCATTATACAGTGATAAAGGGATCAGTCCCACAAAGGGGTATAGCCTTTGTAAATATATATAAACTCAGCATAGAACATGTAAATATACAAACAAAATATTAACAGACTTGAAGGAAGAAGCAGATAGCATTACAATAAGAGTAAAGAAATTCAATATCCCACTTTTAACAATGAACAGATCTTCCAGACAAAATATCAGTAATGAAACATCAGGATTAAGCTACACATTAAAACAGAGATGTTTAAGTGACACAGAACATATGCACAAAAAAAGTAAAACACTTTCTTTACAAATGCATGTAAATCATCCTCTAAGACAGAGCATATGTTAGGCCACAAAACAAGTCTCAAGAAATATAAGAAGATTGAAATGATATCAAACATCTTTTCCAGACACAAATGTGTAAAATTAGAAATTAAACACAAAACGAATACTGGAAAATTTGCAAATATGAGGAGGTTAAACAACATGCTACTGAACATCATGGGTCATGGAAGAAATCAAATTCAAAATGTAAAAACGTGTGGGACACCCCGGGTGGTCCAGCGGTTAAGAATCTACCTTGCAATGCAGGGGACATGAGTCTGATCCCTGGTTAAGGACCTAAGATCCCACATGTCACAGAACAACTGACTAAGCCTGCACAGTCCAGTGACTGAGCCGATACGCCACAGCTACAGAGTCTGTGCAGCGCAACGAAAGATCTCACATGCTTCAGATAAGACCCGGTGCAGCCAGATTAATAAATAAACGAATATTTTTTTTTAATGTCTTGAGACAAAGGAAGTAGAAACACAACATATAATTTATGAAATGTAGCAGAATCAGTTTTAAGAGGGAAATTCATACCAATGAATGACTGTAAATAAAGAGATCTTCCAAAGTGACTGTATCAATTTACATTTCCACCAACAGTGCAAGAACATTCCTTCTCTCCACACTCTCTCCAGCATTTATTGTTCGTAAGCTTTTGGATGATGGCCATTCTTAGCAGTGTGAGGTGATATCTCATTGTAGATTTGATTTGCATTTCTCAAAATGTCAGCAAATACGGAAAACTCAGCAGTGGCCACAGGACTGGAAAAGGTCAGTTTTCATTCCAATCCCAAAGAAGGACAATGCCAAAGAATGTTCAAATTACCGCACAATTGCACTCATTTCCCATGCTAGCAAGGTCATGCTCAAAATCCTTCAAGCTAGGATTCAATAGTGTGTGAACCTAGAACTTCCAGATGTACAAGCTGGATTTAGAAAGGGCAGAGGAACCAGAGATCAAATTGCAAACATCCATTGAATCACAGAAAAAGCAAGGGAATTCCAGAAATACATCTACTTCTGCTTCATTGACTGCGCTAAAGGCTTTGACTGTGTGGGTCATAACAACCTGTGGAAAATTCTTAAAGAGGTGGAATACCAGACCACCTTACTTGTGTCCTGAGAAACCTTGTACGCATGTCAATAAGCAACAGTTAGAACCAGGCTTGAAACAACAGACTGGTTCAAAATTGAGGCAGGAGTATGTCAAGGCTGTATATTGTCACCCTGCTTATTTAATTTATATGCAGAGTTCATCACATGAAATGCCATACTGGATGAAACACAAGCTAGAATCAAGACTGTCTTATGTTTTTAAATCTGTCTTAACAATTTGTTCAGTCTAAATGGTTAAATCATTGGTTTTTATCACAAGGGTATATAACTACAACCAAATTGAAACTGAAAGTGACTCAGTGTGTCTGACTTTTGCCACCCCGTGGACTATACAGTCTATGGAATTCTCCAGGCCAGAGTACTGGAACGGGTGGCCGTTCCCTTCTCCAGGGGATCTTTCCAACTCAGGGATCAAGCTTGAGTCTCCCACACTGTGAACAGATTCTTTATCAGCTGAGCTACGGAAGCCCAAGAATCCAGGAGTGAGTGGCCTATCCTTTCTCCAGCATATCTTCCCAACCCAGGAATCAAACTGGGGTCTCCTGCATTCCAGACGGATTCTTTACCGATTGAGCTCTCAGGGAAGCCAGAAGCGTCAGTGAGGAGGAGTAGTGTCAGTTGCTCAGTCCTGTCCGACTCTGTGCGACCCCATGGATTGTGGCCCACCAAGCTCATCTGTCCATGGGAACTCCAGGCAAGAATACTGGAGTGGGTTGCCATGCCCTCCTCCAGAGGATCTTTCTGACCTAGGGATCGAACAGATTCTTTACTATCTGAGCTTTACCATCCCTGACCCAGGGAGCCTGGGTCTCTATTATCAAGAATTAAATCACATAATTAACTCATTATCCACCATCTCTTTCTCCCTAGAAGTAAGATTAGTTGAAGAAGATGAAACTGAGAATGGGGCCTTCCTAAAATACTTCTATATCCCCAGGAATGACAGGATAGATGAGCTCCATTTAAAACAAACAAACAAAAACAACCAAAAACTTTGTGAGAATCATCTTAAGTAGATATTTTTAGTGAATGATTAGAAATTCAGCATATTTTGGAAAGAACTCCAATTTAGAACATATTAGTCACACCTGCTGTCTGCGGGGGTGGGGGAGCTGCATCGCGCAGCAGGCAGGATCTAGGCTCCACAACCAGGATGGACCCCATGCACCATGCATTGGGAGCTCCATTCTTCACGACTGGACCCCAGGGAAGTCCCCGTTACACCTACTATTAACAGAAGGCAGGCTGCTCACTACACACTCTAAATACTCCATGAGCGTTATCTAACCTGAGTCTACTATCAGTCCTATATTACAGGTGACACTGCTAAACCTCAGCTAGATTAGCTTGCTGGAGGTCACACGCTCATCAAGCTGAAGAGCTAAAATTCAACTCAGTTTGGCAACAACAATGCCTGTGGCTGTAAGCATTATAAGTCATGGCCCCATTGTGAAATAGGTTTCACTGTATTCCTTTTTGCTTAAATTTCTCACTTAGGCATAGGAAGTAATGCCATGCTGCCGGGGGCCAACTTGAGGAACTCCGCCCTTGGCAAAGGTCATTAGGAAGGCAGCTTTGGCATAACAAAGGCATGATCAAGCCTCAGGAAATCCCCTGCTCCCAAGCATCTAACCCCTAAGCCAATGTCTGTCTTGTGCTCTCATCTACACCTCTGACTTTACGGGGGGCTCTCCCCATAACCATTTCTCTCGGAGAAGGAGTTAACTTGCAGCTCCAGTTAATAAAAATTCCTGGGTGTGACTAGAGTGTTTCAACTTATGGGACTCCTCTGAAGGTTATATAGCCTGCCTGTATAGGTTCCTCCTGCCACAACAGCCCTCCAACCATGATAGGCATGAGATATTTTTGACTTACTGAAGGCAAATTCTTTTGGGAAGTTAGAAATTATTAGTGTGGTGGGTTGGTTAGGAATTATATTGGTAAAGAGTTTTTCATTTGTTGTGTCAATAATTGCTGCTAATTCCCTGCCCTGGGTGGGACAAGGGTGTCTCAGGTCAAACCTCTCTGCTGACAGACTAGCTGTGTGACAACCTCTTAACCATAAACAGCACAGAGAGTTTTGGAGTATTCTGAGAGTCTTAATTAGCATAGGGCTTATCTCATTATTGAGTCAATGATTGCCACCAGGCCTCCATATCCTTAGACACCTGGGAATATATTAATCAATGTATTTGGAATATAGAAAAGGAAATATAGTAGTTTTTGATGTTAGCAATACTAGACTTTTTGAGTTAATGAATTTTCTCTTTTGTTATAGATCACTGTACTTTGTTATAAATCACTGTGTCCTTGCTATGTAAAAATGTAACTTTATCACTATCTTAAGACTAAGTAGATCTTAAGAGGAACATTGGTGAAAGGATTTTCATTTGTTGGGCTGATGTTTGCTGCTAAAGGTCCATATTCCCTGCCCTTATGATAAATATAACTAGCATATAGGAGAAATACCTACTAACTTTTAAGCATATAGGAGAAATAAGTATTAACCTTTAACATTAATCATGTTAACCTTGGATTAAATAAATTCCTTTCTTGATTGTAACTCACTACACCCTCGCCCTATAGGAATGCAACTTTATTTGGAGGATGGTGCCTGGTTTAAGAAAAAACATGCTTGGAAAAAATAAGTTTTTTGGTTATCAGAAAGAAAGGGTTGTAAATGTCAGCAGGCAGAAATGGCTTAAAGATGATGTAAAACCCCTAAGAACTTTCCTAATGTAAAGCACCTGATTTTGATAAAGGTCAGGACTGCTGACCCCCGCATGACTCTATATTCATCGCTATATGTAACAAAAGGTATATAAGAAAATCAGAAAAATAAAGAAATGGGATCAGTTCCTGGAAAGACTGACTCCCCCATGTCATTCATTCTTGCTCCCCATTTTTCTGGCTGAATTCCCATCTGGAGCGTGGATGCTATTCCATGTGAACCAAGTTATTCAGCCTCTTTCTCGCCACTAATTTTCCTACTACACTGTCTGTTTGTAATCTCCTTCTATATCTGTAACTAAATATGTATTTTTCCAGGACGCCTAATCCATCCCCACCTTTGAATCACCCTGTATCCACCAGGGCTGGACCCCGGCACCATGCCCATCTCTCAAGGTGTTGACTGAGTGAGGTTAGGTGTTTGAGAAAATGCAAGTATGAATGTGGGCTTCCCAGGTAACACTAGTGGTAAAGAAACCGCCTGCAGGAGGCATGAGAGACACAGGTCGACCTCTGGGTCAGGAAGGTCCCTGGGAGAGGGCATGGCCACCCACTCCAGCATTCTTGCGTGGAGGACCCCACAGACAGAGGAGCTTGGTGGGCTACCGTCCACAGGGTCGCAAAGAATAGGACACAACTGAAGCGACTCAGCATGTATACAGGCCTGTGTGCATCTGTGAAAGGAAGTTGCTTTGCCCACAGGAAGGTGTTCACATGTGTGCATCCTGTTGTGTTCAAAGCACTTTTCCAGCTAACTGTTCATCTCGGGCAAAATTTTAGCTCCATATGTTCAGACCCTCACTTGGAAACCCTAGGTATGGGACGAGAGGGTCGCCATGTCCATTTTGGCTCATGAGGTGAGGTGGAGGTGAGGTGAGGTGAGGTGAGGTGAAGCCGCTTAGTTGTGTCCGACTCTTTGCGACCCCGTGGACTGTAACCTACTAGGCTCCTCCGTCCACGGGATTCTCCAGGCAAGAGTACTGGAGTGGATTGCCATTTGCTGATAGGACTCCAATTTCATGAAAAGAAAAGCTATAATATGAGATCATGTCAGGCCCAAGGGAGAGTGAGACCTGACTCAGGAGGGACATGGTAACCGAGGGCATGAAATTAGCAGGGACAGAAACTCCATGGCAACCATGACTCCAGAGAGCAAGTACTTGGAGGTTTTGACCCCTGATCATCTTCCCTCCCACTTACCTCTGCCCTTAGAAACACATTTAAGAGGACATTTAATGTGGGCATCTCTCTGGCTGTGAGTGTATAATGGTTTAAAGGTTCCCATCTCAGAGAGCAATAGGACCCACCTGGAGAATTTCTTTGGAAAAGAAGTACAAAATTTCAACCTTTGGCAAGAACTGTCTTTCTGGGTGTCTGGGTCAAGGTGAGAGGGCATAATTTAGAGAGACTAGTAGACTGTGTGATGTCGCTATCGCCGTGGGAACCATCCAGTGGGACCTTTGCAGAAGAACGTTTGTAGCCCTCGGTGGCTCCCATCTTTCTACTCTTTCCCCCCTCTCAAGTCCAGACCTCCCACTTATGGCTCTTCCTCAAGTTTCCTTTCCCCTTTATACCAGCTCTCTAACCTTCAGTGAAAAGGCTAATCTGTAGTGTAAACATCAGGCATTGCTCTGGGGTGGCGGATGGATGTTGAGTTCCAGTTCTGCACTTTCTTAAGGATGGGATCTTGAGCTTTGTTACCTTCTGATTTTGTTTTCCACCTAGAAAATAAGGGTAAAGGATCATCTAGCATAAAATGAGATAATGTCTATTAAACTTACTACCTTGTAAAACTGAATTGTATTGAATCAAAAATAATCATTTACTGAGCTTAATGGGAATTAACTATGGTCTAAACACTTCTTTTTCTTGTCAAGAGCACTTCCAATTTAACTTGTTCTCTTGAGGATGTTTTCATATAATAAGTGATTTGATATCTATTTCAATATATAGCTTTGAATCATTAATTTCTATACAGGAAAGCTAAGCTAGTTACTCCATAGTAATACGTCAGAACTATTCATGTATAATGCCATGGCCTTTTGAATTATAGTTCCCTAATTTTCCACTGTCATCTTTGGAGATCCTGGGATATGAGGATGCTAGAGTGGGTGACACAGATATCAGAGGTGCCGCTCTCCAAGCCCATGTGTGTGTTAGTCACTCAGTCGTGCCCGACTCTTTAAGACCTCCATGGACTAGAGCCCACGAGGCTCCTCCATTGTGGAATTCTCCAGATGAGAATACTGGAGTGGGTTGCCATTTCCTTCTCCACCAAACAGACGTACTGGCTGTTTCACAGCCTCCTTTGAACCTTCTTAGGTCGTTCTTAATCCGGTGACATTCTTGGCTTTCTCAACCTGCACAGACTCCCAAGTGACCATGTCCTTAGTAGATCAGATTTGAAAAAGATTTTGATACATATGTATGCCCACCCCTTATTGGCTTATGCTTTTTATGTTACAGGCTTACCACCTTGCCTCTTAAAAATATTTTGTGATTATATTTGCCATTTCATCAAATGTATTTAAAAATTATTTTAGGTAAGTGGAATTTTCAGTCATAATCAACTTTCAAATTGTTATAGTTTTTCTCTTATAGTTTCTGGTTCATTGTTGTGCTTCAGAAATTTCTTTTTCATCCCAAGATTATATAAAATTGTATTATTAATTTTGCTAATCCTTTTAAAAAACTGAAATATACTTGATTTACAATATTGTGTCAGGCATACGGCAAGGTGGCTCAGCTGTTCATGCGCATGTGAATATATACTTATTCATTTTCAGATTCTTTTCATTACATTGTTACTATATATTGGATGTATTTCCCTGTGCTGTACGGTGAGCTCTTGTTATTTCTCTGTTTTATATATAGTGCTGTATAGACGTTAATCCTAAACTCCTAATTTATGTCTCCCCCTTTACCCTGTGATCCCCCTGTTTGTTTCTATGTATATGAGTCTATTCTTTTGTAGAGAAGTTCGTTTGTATCACTTTTTTAGATTCCACATATAACTGATATCATATGATATCTGTCTTTCTCTTTCTGACTTATTTCAGATTATAATCTCTAAGTCTATCCATGTTGCTACAAAGGCATTATTTCATTCTTTTTAATGGCTGGACAATATTTCATTGTATATGTGTACCACGTCCTCTTTTTCTTTCTTTTAAAAAGTTTAGCTTCTTTGTATTATTTTCCTTTCAGCCCTGACACTCCATGTCACTTTTGCACTTTGTAATGATTTATGTTCATATATTTTTAAAAGAAAATAATGGGAAATTGTGTCTGTATTTTTTTAAAGATTTAGTTTCCAACCACTAAAACATTTCTCATTCTTCAATTTCATTCGCATAGTTTAAAATTTTCATTTTTTTTTTAAATTGGGGAATAACTATTTTACAGTGTTGTGTTGGTTTGTGCCATACATCAGCAAGAATCAGCCACAGGTGTACATATGTCCCCTTGTTCTTAAACATCCCTCGCGCCTCCCTCCCTCCCACCCCTCTAAGCTGACCCAGAGCACCAGTGTTGGGTTCCCTGTGTCATCCAGCAAATTCCCACTGGCTATCTATTTCATATATGGAAATGTATATGTTTCAGTGCTGCTCTCTCAAATCATTCCACCTTCTCCCTCCCCAACTGTGAAGGAATGATGCTAAAGCTGAAACTCCAGTACTTTGGCCACCTCACGCGAAGAGTTGACTCATTGGAAAAGACTCTGATTGGGGGAAATTGGGGGCAGGAGGAGAAGGGGACGACGGAGGATGAGATGGCTGGATGGCATCACTGACTCAACGGACGTGAGTCTGAGTGAATTCCGAGTGATGTTGATGAGCACCGAGGCCTGACATGCTGCTGTTCATGGGGTCGCAAACAGTTGGACACGACTGAGCGACTGTACTGAACTGAGTCCTTTTAAAAAACTGAAATATAGTTGATTTACAATATTGTGTTAGTTTCAGGTATACAGCAAGGCGATTTAGCTGTACACGTATATGTAAATATATACTTATTCATTTTCAAACTTTTTTCATTATAGATTATTACAAGATATTGAATATATTTCCCTGTGCTGTACGGTGAGCTCTTGTTATTTCTCTGTTTTATATATAGTGCTGTATAGATGTTAATCCTAAACTCCTAATTTATGTCTCCCCCTTTACCCTGCGATCCCCCTGTTTGTTTTCTTTGTCTATGAGTCTATTCTTTTGTAGAGAAGTTCGTTTGTATTATTTTTTTTAGATTCCACATATAAGTGATATCATATGATATCTGTCTTTCTTTTTCTGACTTATTTCAGATGATAATCTCTAGGTCTATCCATGTTGCTACAAATGGCATTATTTCATTCTTTTTAATGGCTGGACAATATTTCATTGTATATGTGTACCACGTGCTCTTTTTCTTTCTTTTAAAAAGTTTAGCTTCTTTGTATTATTTTCCTTTCAGCCCTGACACTCCATGTCACTTTTGCACTTTGTAATGATTTATGTTCACATATTTTTAAAGGAAAATAATGGGAAATTGTGTATGTGTTTCTTTAAAGATTTAGTTTCCAACCACTAAAACATNATAATCTCTAGGTCTATCCATGTTGCTACAAATGGCATTATTTCATTCTTTTTAATGGCTGGACAATATTTCATTGTATATGTGTACCACGTCCTCTTTTTCTTTCTTTTAAAAAGTTTAGCTTCTTTGTATTATTTTCCTTTCAGCCCTGACACTCCATGTCACTTTTGCACTTTGTAATGATTTATGTTCACATATTTTTAAAGGAAAATAATGGGAAATTGTGTATGTGTTTCTTTAAAGATTTAGTTTCCAACCACTAAAACATTTCTCATTCTCTGATTTCATTCGCATAGTTTAAAATTTTCATTTTTTTTTAAATTGGGGAATAACTATTTTACAGTGTTGTGTTGGTTTGTGCCATACATCAGCAAGAATCAGCCACAGGTGTACATATGTCCCCTTGTTCTTAAACATCCCTCGCGCCTCCCTCCCTCCCACCCCTCTAAGCTGACCCAGAGCACCAGTGTTGGGTTCCCTGTGTCATCCAGCAAATTCCCACTGGCTATCTATTTCGTATATGGAAATGTATATGTTTCAGTGCTGCTCTCTCAAATCATTCCACCTTCTCCCTCCCCAACTGTGTAACATGTCACTGTATATATGTACCACATCTTCTTCATCCATTCCTCTATCAATGGACATTTATACTGCTTCATATCTGGGCTCTTGTAACTGGCGCTGCTATGAACGTTGGGGTGTGTGTATCTTTTTGAATTAGAGTCTTCTCTGAATACATGCCCAGGAATGGGATTGTAAGATCATGTATTGGCTGCAGCAATTTATAGTCCTGCCCAGCAGTGTGGGAGGGTTCCTATTCTCTGCATCTGTGCCAGCACTAATTATTTTAAAATGTTTTGATGATGTTCTTTCTGACTGAACAATGGAAACAGCATCAACATTCTGACCAGTGTAGGATGATTGTTCTGCCAAATATTTTACTTTTGCTTTAGGGTCAAAGAATTCATTAATAGAAGAAGCCACTAGTTACATGCAAATAAATAATTTTGATTTTTATACATTATCTGACTTAATTTCAATATACAGTCATTAAATAAAGGAAATAGAAGCAATAGAGAGAAGTAACAGTGTACACATCAGCAAATGGGGCCAGCTCCCTACATCCAGACTTCAACAGCGCTGGGAAGTCCGAGCAATCTGGAGGCTCTACTGGGAAAGGGTCCCAGGTGGTGCATCCACCCCAAGGGTGAGACTTCCGATTTCAGTCTGAGGGGCTCCTGTTTGCAATCCAAGGCTGCAAACTGACACCATCATCAGTCTGTGTGCAAAAGGCAGCTTTGATTTCATTTTAGTTTTTACAATGCTGTTTGTTTCACCTTGGGAATCGAAAGACTTCTTGGACTCTGGGGGCTGGCCCGCCCTCCAGGGGCTCAAGAATTCCAAGACCCACTCCCTTTTTTTATCTAAAGTGCTACCTGACTTGCTGTGCTTGCAAGTGGGCACAGAATCCAGGCAGTGTCCAGGCAGGTCAGAAGCGGTGAGAGACCTGTTTCTGAAGTCTGAGCAAGGCTTCCTCCACCTGATTCCCTAAAGGTGATGCATCATTGCACTCTTACCTGCATTTCCCAATAAAGGGCAGTATGGAAAGTCACTTCACGCGCCTGTGGGCCATCTGTGTGTCTTCTCTGGAGAGCTGTTCATGTAGGTCTTCTGCTCATGTTTTGACTGGGTTGTTTGGTCTTTTTGCTATTGAGTTTTATGAGGTGTCTTTATGTTTTGGAAGTGAAGCCTTCGTTGGTTCCACCATTTGCACATATTTTCTCTCAGTCTGTTGGCGCTTTTTGTCTGTTTATGGCTTCCTTCGCTGTGCAGAAACTTCCAAGTGTCACTGATTTATTTTTGCTTTTCTTTCTTTTCCTGGGAGCCTATCTCTGTCATTTGCCAGTGGATGTCTGGCCTCTGCTCTTTGCAGGTGTTTTGTGGTGTCCTGTCTTACGTTTAAGTCACCAAGTTAGCTTTGCTCATTTTCATGTGTGGTGTGAGTACTTTCTAACTTCATTGATTTACATGTGGCTGTCCAGCTTTCCAAACACCACTTGCTAAAGAGGCTCTTTTCTCCATTGTGTATCCTTGCCTCCTCTGTTGCAAACTGACTGACTGTGAGTGGATGGGTTTATCTGGGCTCTTGATTCTGTTCCACTGACCCATGTGTCTGTTTTTTCCAAATCCAGTCTGTTTTGATTGCCATAACTTCACAGTATTGTCTGAGGCCTGGGAGGGTTTCATGCCTCCAACTTTGCTCTTTCCTCTTAGACGTACTCTGGCAATTCTGGGTCTTTTGTAGTTGCATATTAACTTTAGGATTATTTGTTTTAATTCTGTGGAAAAAGTCACAGGTATTTTGATAGAGATCACATGAAATGTGTAGATTGCTTTGGGGAGAATGGCTATTTTAACGACATTAATTCTTCTAATTCAGTAGCAAGGGATATCTTCATATCATTTTCAATTTCCTTTGTATTATTTTCACTTTCCTTTGCTAATTTTTATAGTTTTCTGTGTGTATGTCCTTCAAACTCTTGGTAAGGTTTTATCACTTTTTTGACATGACTTAAATGAAATTGTTTCTTTTTACTTTATTATATTTCACTTTTTGTTTAGAGAAAGGTAAAAGATATTTGTATGTGATCTTGTATCCTGCTACCTTCAGTTCAGTTCAGTCACTCTGTCATGTCTGACTTTGTGACCCCATTTCATCTATTAGTTTTATTAAGTTTTTGTGTGGGGTCTTTAGGGGTTTCTGTATAGAGTTTTAACTTATTTGCATACAGAGACAGTTTTACCTCTTCCCTTCCAACTTGGGTACGGTTTATTTCTTTTTATTGTCTGATTTCTGTGGCTAGGGCTTCCAATAATATGTTGAATAGTCTTGGTGAGAGTGGCCCTTCTTGTCTTGTTCCAAAATTTGGCAGAAAGCGTTTCAGTTTTTCACTGTTATGTGTTGGCTATGGATTTATCATAAGTGGTATTATGCTGAGATATGTTCCCTCAAGACAAAGCAAAAACAATACCCAGCTGTGCATGTGACTGGTAATAGAAGCAAGATCCGATGCTGTAAAGAGCAATATTGCATCGGAACCTGGAATGTCAGGTCCATGAATCAAGGCAAATTGGAAGTGGTCAAACAGGAGATGGCAAGAGTGAATGTCGACATTCTAGGAATCAGCGAACTAAAATGGACTGAAATGGGTGAATTTAACTCAGATGACCATTATATCTACTACTGTTGGCAGGAATCCCTCAGAAGAAATGGAGTAGCCATCATGGTCAAAAAAAGAGTCCAAAATGCAGTACTTGGATGCAATCTCAAAAAAAACAGAATTATCTCTGTTAGTTTCCAAGGCAAACCATTCAATATCAGTTATCCAAGTCTATGCCCCAACCAGTAATGCTGAAAAAGCTGAAGTTGAACAGTTCTATGAAGATCTATAAGACCTTTTAGAACTAACACCCAAAAAAGATGTCCTTTTCGTTATAGGGGACTGGAATGCTAAAGTAAGAAGTCAAGAAACAGCAGAAGTAAGAGGCAAATTTGGCCTTGGAATGCGGAATGAAGCAGGGCAAAGACTAATAGAGTTTTGCCAAGAAAATGCGCTGGTCATAGCAAACACCCTCTTCCAACAACACAAGAGAAGACTCTACACATGGACATCACCAGATGGTCAACACCGAAATCAGATTGATTATATTCTATGCAGCCAAAGATGGAGAAGCTCTATACAGTTAACAAAAACAAGACCAGGAGCTGACTGTGGCTCAGATCATGAACTCCTTATTGCCAAATTCAGACTTAAATTGAAGAAAGTAGGGAAAACCACTAGACCATTCAGGTATGACCTAAATCAAATCCCTTATGATTATACAGTGGAAGTGAGAAATAGATTTAAGGGCCTAGATCTGATAGATAGAGTGCCTGATGAACTATGGAATGAGGTTCGTGACATTGTACAGGAGACAGGGATCAAGACCATCCCCATGGAAAAGAAATGCAAAAAAGCAAAATGGCTGTCTGGGGAGGCCTTACAAATAGCTGTGAAAAGAAGAGAGGCGAAAAGCAAAGGAGAAAAGGAAAGATATAAGCATCTGAATGCAGAGTTCCAAAGAATAGCAAGAAGAGATAAGAAAGCCTTCTTCAGCGATCAATGCAAAGAAATAGAGGAAAAGAACAGAATGGGAAAGACTAGAGATCTCTTCAAGAAAATTAGAGATACCAAGGGAACATTTCATGCAAAGATGGGCTCGATAAAGGACAGAAATGGTATGGACCTAACAGAAGCAGAAGATATTAAGAAGAGGTGGCAAGAATACACAGAAGAACTG
Organism: Litocranius walleri; assembly: GCA_006410535.1. Lineage (NCBI taxonomy): Eukaryota > Metazoa > Chordata > Mammalia > Artiodactyla > Bovidae > Litocranius > Litocranius walleri. Next base: position 30,992 of record SJYG01000756.1, read on the forward strand.
TACAAAAAAGATCTTCACGACCCAGATAATCATGATGATGTGATCACTAATCTAGAGCCAGACATCTTGGAATGTGAAGTCAAGTGGGCCTTAGAAAGCATCACTACGAACAAAGCTAGTGGAGGTGATGGAATTCCAGTTGAGCTGTTTCAAATCCTGAAAGATGATGCTGTGAAAGTGCTGCACTCAATATGCCAGCAAATTTGGAAAACTCAGCAGTGGCCACAGGACTGGAAAAGGTCAGTTTTCATTCCAATCCCAAAGAAAGGCAATGCCAAAGAATGCTCAAACTACCGCACAATTGCACTCATCTCACATGCTAGTAAAGTAATGCTCAAAATTCTCCAAGCCAGGCTTCAGCAATACGTGAACCGTGAACTCCCTGATGTTCAAGCTGGTTTTAGAAAAGGCAGAGGAACCAGAGATCAAATTGCCAACATCCGCTGGATCATGGAAAAAGCAAGAGAGTTCCAGAAAAACATCTATTTCTGCTTTATTGACTATGCCAAAGCCTTTGACTGTGTGGATCACAATAAACTGTGGAAAATTCTGAAAGAGATGGGAATACCAGACCACCTGACCTGCCTCTTGAGAAATCTGTATGCAGGTCAGGAAGCAACAGTTAGAACTGGACATGGAACAACAGACTGGTTCCAAATAGGAAAAGGAGTACGTCAAGGCTGTATATTGTCACCCTGCTTATTTAACTTATATGCAGAGTACATCATGAGAAACGCTGGGCTGGAAGAAACACAAGCTGGAATCAAGATTGCCAGGATAAATATCAATAACCTCAGATATTTAGATGACACCACCCTTATGGAAGAAAGTAAAGAGGAACTCAAAAGCCTCTTGATGACACTGAAAGAGTAGAGTGAAAAAGTTGGCTTAAACCTCAACATTCAGAAAACGAAGATCATGGCATCCGGTCCCATCACTTCATGGGAAATCGATGGGTAAACAGTGGAAACAGTGTCAGACTTTATTTTGGGGGGCTCCAAATTCACTGCAGATGGTGACTGCAGCCATGAAATTAGAAGACACTTACTCCTTGGAAGAAAAGTTATGACCAACCTAGATGGTATATTCAAAAGCAGAGACATTACTTTGCCGACTAAGGTCTGTCTAGTCAAGGCTATGGTTTTTCCAGTGGTCATGTATGGATGTGAGAGTTGGACTGTGAAGAAGGCTGAGCGCCGAAGAATTGATGCTTTTGAACTGTGGTGTTGGAGAAGACTCTTGAGAGTCCCTTGGACTGCAAGGAGATCCAACCAGTCCATTCTGAAGGAGATCAACCCTGGGATTTCTTTGGAAGGAATGATGCTAAAGCTGAAACTCCAGTACTTTGGCCACCTCATGCGAAGAGTTGACTCATTGGAAAAGACTCTGATGCTGGGAGGGACTGGGGGCAGGAGGAGCAGGGGACGACCAAGGATGAGATGGCTGGGTGGCATCATGGACTCAATGGACGTGAATCTGAGTGAACTCTGAGAGATGATGATGAACAGGGAGGCCTGGCGTGCTGCGATTCATGGGGTCACTATGAGTCGGACACGACTGAGCGACTGAACTGAACTAAACTGATATCCATTTTGATGAGAGTTTTTATTATGTTGAATGGTGTTTATGATGTTGAATTTTATCAAATGCTTTTTCTGCATCTATTGAGAGAATGTGGTTTTTGTCTTTTTTTTTGTAAATATGGTGTATCACACTGATTTGCTTATGTTGAACCATTCTTGTGACCCTGGGATGACTCCAACTTGCTTGTAGTATATCATCCATTTTATATGTTGTTGGACTCAGGTTGGTAATATTTTGTTGAGGGTTTTTAGATCCATATTCATCAAGCTATTGGCTTGTCATTTTCTTTATTGTAGTGTCTTTTATTTTTAGTATCAGAATGATAATGGCCTCACAGAATGACTTTGAGAGTGTTCCTTCCTTTTCAGTGAAATGTTCTTTATTATGTTGAGGTCCATTCCCTCTTTACTCTGTTTGATAAGTTGCTGTTCAGTCACGCAACACGGTCGTGTCCGACTCTTTCTGACCCCATGGACTGCATCACGCCAGGCTCTCTGTCCTTCACCATCTCTTGGAGCCTGCTGAAACTCATGTCCATCGAGTCTGTGATGCCATCCAACCATCTCATCCTCTGTCATCCCCTTCTCCTTCTGCCTTCAATCTTTCCCAGCATCAGGGTCTTTTCTAATGTCAGCTCTTCACCTTAGGTGGCCAACGTATCTGGAGCTTCAGCTCCAGCATCAGTCCTTCCAATGAATATTCAGGGTTGATTTCCTTTAAGATGGACTGGTTGGATCTCCTTGGACTCTCAAGGGTCTCCTCCAACACCACAGTTCCATAGCAGCAATTCTTTGGCGTTCAATCTTCTTTATGGTCCAACTCTCATATCCATACATGACTACTAGAAAAACCATAGCTTTGACTAGACGCATCTTTATCAGTAATGCCTCTGCTTTTTCATATGCTGTCTAAGTTTTTCATAGCTTTTCTTCCAAGGAGCAAGTGTCTTTTAATTTCATGGCTGCAGTCACCATCTGCAGTGATTTTGGAGCCCAAGAAAATAAAGTCTCTCACTGTTTCCATTGCTTCTCCATCTACTTGTCGTGCAGTGATGGGACCAGATGCCATGATCTTAGTTTTTTGAATGCTGAGTTTTACGCCAGCTTTTTCACTCTCCTCTTTCACTTTCATCAAGAGGCTCTTCAGTTCCTCTTAGCCATAAGTCTGGTGTCATTTGCAATCTGGAGTTATTGATATTTCTCCCAGCAATCTTGATTCCAGCTTATGCTTCATTCAACCTGGCATTTCGCATGATGTACTCTGCATATAAGTTAAATAAGCAAGGTGACAATATACAGCCTTGATGTTCTTCTATTCTAATTTTGAACCAGTCCGTGTTCCTTGTCCAGTTCTGCTTCTTCCTGACCTGCACACAGGTTTCTCAGGTAGCAGGTAGGAGGTCTGCTATTTCTGTCTCTTTAAGAATTTCCCACAGTTTGTTGTGTTTTACACAGTCAAAGTCTTTAGCATAGTCAATGAAGCAGAAGTAGATGTTTTTATGGAATTCTCTTGCTTTTTCTGTGATCCAGTGGGTGCTGGCAGTTTGAGCTCTGTTTGGTAAGAGTATTTTAAAAATCATGAATAGATGCTATATTTTGTCAAATGCTTTTTCTGCATCTGTTGAGAGGATCACGTGATTTTTATCCATTCTTTTGTTAATATGCTGTATTACATTGATTGATTTGAGTGTGTTAAGCTATTCTTGTGACCCCGTAATAAATCCAACTTGATCATGGTGTTTGATTCTTTCATAAATTGTTGGATTCAGTTTGTCAATAAATGTTGAGAATTTTTTCATCTTTGTTCATCAAAGGTATTGACCTATATTTTTATGTTTTTGTAGTGTCTTTGCCTGATTTTGGCTTCAGGGTAATAGTGACCTTATAGAATGAATTTGACCTTGTTCATCAAAGGTATTGGCCTGTATTTTTTTTTTTTTTTGTAGTGTCTTTGCCTGATTTTGGCTTCAGGGTAATAGTGACCTTATCGAATGAATTTGAGAGTGTTCTCCCCAATTCAGTTATTTGTAATAGCTTAGGAAAGATTGTTATTAGTTTTTCTTTGTATGTTTGACAAAACTCCCCTGTGATGCTATCTGGTCTGGGACTTTTGGTGAAAGTATTCTTACAAATTCAGTTTCACTAGTAGTAATCAATTTCTTTTTGATTCAGTCTTGGCAGGTTATACTTTTCTGAAAATTTTTATTTCTTCTAGGCTGTCCAGTTTGTTGGTGCATAAGTAAGTAAGTTAAGTCACTCAGTCGTGTCGGACTCTTTGTGACCCCGTGGACTGTAGCCTACCAGGCTCCTCTGTCCATGGGATTTTCCAGGCAATAGTCCTGGAGTGGGTTGCCATTTCCTTCTCCAGGGGATCTTCCCAACCCAGGGATCAAACCCGGGTCTCCCACATTGTAGACAGACGCTTTACCGTCTGAGCCACCTTGCTATCTCATACCTTCACAGTATTCGCTTATGATTTTTTTATATCTCTGTGGGATTGGTCTTTATAGCTCGTCCCCAAGACATGACTGAGTGACTGAAGAATAAACACATGGATGAGTTCCACACCAAGAGGGCATTGCACATCCAATCTGCTCATAAATCCAGCAAAATTAGCCTACGTACCCGACGAACATAATCAGCTATGTAGTATGGGACTTTTAGAAGTTTATAACACTTTTCACACAAATAATACATAAAAGACAAACACAGACACAAAAAAGCATTTTTAATCTTACAATATAGTAACTTGAAAAGCACCATAGTCTACCAGCTACAATACTGCTGGCTCTGTGTTTGCTTTCAGACACTGTGGGCTTAAAATAAAGGTATTATATGCTTCCCTGGTGGCTCAGAGGTTAAAGCGTCTGCCTGGAATGCGGGAGACCCAGGTTCGATCCCTTGGTCGGGACGATCCCCTGGAGAAAGAAACGACAACCCACTCTAGTACTCTTGCCTGGAAAATCCCATGGAGGGAGGAGCCTGGTGGGCTACAGTCCATGGGGTCGCAAAGAGTCGAACACAACTGAGCGGCTTCACTTTCACTTTCACACTATTGTAGCCTATGCAGTACTGTGTAGTAAAGTACACGAAAGCCCACTTGTAGAAGATGGAAGCAGGTGGCAGTGTGTGCCAGATACGTGAACTAACTTCCCTGATTGGACATGCAAATGAATGTTTGCATCTTTGAAGGTCTGCAACTTGAAAGTTTATATATAAGAGATTTACTTTATTTCTCCTCTTTCATTTGCTGTTTTGCTGAGTTGGGTCCTCTCTCTTTTCTTCTTGGTGATCCTGGTTAAAGATTTGTCAATTTTGTTTCTCTTTCAAAAAACCAGTTCTTGATTTCATTACTCTTTTCTTTTTTTTTTTTTTTACTATTTCTTACGTGATCTTTATTATTTCATTCCGTCTGCTGACTTTAGGCTTTATTCTTCTAATTCTTTTAGGTGGTACATTCGGTTTTTCCTTTTTCCTAAAGAAGGCCTATATCTCTATGAAGTTCCCACTTAAAAGTGCTTTTGGTGCATCCCATAGGTTTTGAAAAGCTGTATTGCATTTCCATTTGTCTTGAGGTATTTCCTGGCTTCCTCTCAGATTTTGTGACTGACCCACTTTTTATTGAGGTATAGATGATGTACAGTATTACATAAACCTGAAGTGTGCAGTGTGGTGATTCACAATCTTTGAAGGTTATAGTCAGTCCATAATCATTATAGAATACTGGTTATGCTCTATGTACCCTGTGGCTTGTTTGTTTTATGAACAGCGGTCTGTGCCTCTTCACTCCGCCACTTTGCTTTGCCCCACTCTCTCCGCTCTACCAGCCGGCAACTATCAGCTCGTTCTCTGTAAATGTTATTCTGTCTTTTTATTATTTTCATTAATCTGCTTTATTTTTTAGATTCCACATGTAAGTGATATCATATAGTACTTGTCTTTCTCTATCTGGCTTATTTCACTAACTGTAATACTCTCCAAGTTCATTTACAGTTTTGAAAATAAACATACCTTCTAAAAGGACAGAAATGGTCTGGACCTAACAGAAGCTGAAGATATTAAGAAGAGGTGGCAAGAATACACGGAAGAACTGTACAGAAAAGATCTTCACGACCCAGATAATCATGATGGTGTGATCACTCATCTAGAGCCATACATCTTGGAATGTCTAAGGCCCATCTTCAAGTGGGCCTTAGAAAGCATCACTACCACAAAGCTAGTGGAGGTGATGGAATTCCAGTTGAGCTGTTTCAAATCCTAAAAGATGATGCTACAAAAGTGCTGCACTCAATATGCCAGCAAATCTGGAAAACTCAGCAGTGGCCACAGGACTGGAAAAGGTCAGTTTTCATTCCAATTCCAAAGAAAGGCAATGCCAAAGAATGCTCAAACTACCACACAATTGCACTCATCTCACATGCTAGAAAAGTAATGCTCAAAATTCTCCAAGTCAGGCTTCAGCAATACGTGAACCATGAACTTCCTGATGTTCAGGCTGGTTTTAGAAAAGGCAGAGGAACCAGAGATCAAATTGCTAACATCTGCTGGATCATGGAAAAAGCAATAGAGTTCCAGAAAAACATCTATTTCTGCTTTATTGACTATGCCAAAGACTTTGACTGTGTGCATCACAATAAACTGTGGAAAATTCTGAAAGAGATGGGAATACCAGACCACCTGATCTGCCTCTTGAGAAATCTGTATGCAGGTCAGGAAGCAACAGTTAGAACTGGACATGGAACAACAGACTGGTTCCAAATAGGAAAAGGAGTA
>SJYG01000756.1:41087-58694 GCA_006410535.1 Litocranius walleri
CCTTTCCCCAGGACAGTAAAGCATTTCCCCTTTTCCAGGGCTCAAAGGGGGGAAATATGAGGTTTGTGATGCTACCACCTCACCTGACTCAGCAATGAATCCTCTCTTCTCTCTTCTAATTTTAGGAGCATCAAACCAATGATTAGGAGAGAAAATATCACAGAGATCACTCATTTTATCCTCTTGGGATTCTCAGACTTTCCCAGAATCATAGTAGTGCTCTTTGTCGTATTCCTGGTGATATACATTTTGACCCTGACTTGGAACCTGTCGCTCCTCATCTTAATAAGAATGGACTCCCACCTCCACACCCCCATGTACTTCTTTCTCAGTAACCTCTCCTTCATGGACATCTGCTACGTGACCTCCACAGCCCCCAAGATGCTCTACGACTTCTTCCAGGAGCGGCAAACTATCACCTTAGTGGGTTGTGTTATTCAGAATTTCGTATTCTCCACCATGGGGCTGAGTGAGTCTTGCCTCATGACCGCCATGGCTTATGACCGCTATGCTGCCATTTGCAACCCGCTCCTCTATTCGTCAGTCATGTCGCCCGCTCTCTGCAGTCGGATGGTGCTGGGATCCTACATGGCTGGACTCTCTGCTTCTATACCCCAACTGTGTTTCCTGCTGCAGCTCCACTTCTGTGGGCCTAACGTCATCAACCACTTCTTCTGTGACCTGCCCCAGCTGTTAGTTCTATCCTGCACTGACACGTTCTTTTTACATCTCCTAACTGTTATCCTAACAATGATCTTTGGGATAATAAATGTTTCAGTTATCATGATATCCTATGTCTACATTGTCATCTCCATCATGAAGATCACGACAGCAAGCGGCAGGTCCAAGGCTTTCAACACCTGTGCCTCCCACCTGACAGCGGTCACTCTCTTCTATACCTCAGGGATGTTTGTCTATTTGAGTTCTAGCTCTGGTGCTTCCTCCAGCTTTGACAGATTTGCATCCTTCTTCTACACTGTGATGATTCCCATGTCGAATCCCTTGATATACAGTCTGAGGAACAAAGAAATCAAAGATGCCTTGAGAAGGTTGCAGAAGAAGAGCAGGTATTGCTGAGGCCACAGATTCTGAGATTTCTGAGGATTTTTCCTGTCAGAGTCACCTTACACAGTAACATTCTTATGAATAAAGTATAGCAAAAGTCATACTGCTTTTGGACCAAGAAAGCTTGGTTTGACACATAATATCCCCGAATGGATCAAGAGTTGGACCATGCTACACAAACACGGTATTTTCACATCCTAGGGGCTCGTTACTTTCAGCCTGCATGAAGAGAGGCCTCATCATCTATCCATACATCCACAAGTATTTGTGAAACACTGGAGTTTAGTGCCTTGTTGCTTCTTTTTAGCTTCTGAGAGGGAGCCGTGTTCCATCTCGGGCTTCTGACCCTGAAGGAGAGACAGTTGATAGAGGCCTCAGGAGTGTGTAAACCTTGTCTCCCAGATATTCTGATGCAACATAATCCAGCCGTGGTGGTGGCCAATGTTTGTTCTGTGTTTCTGGTGAGAATGTACACAGAGAGGGAACATACCTTTGGGCAGAAACAAGGTGTACTATTGGCCTAATTGGGCTTCCCTGGTGGCTCAGCTGGTAAAGAGTCTGCCTGCAATGCAGGAAACCTGGGTTTGATCCCTGGGTTGGGAAGATCCCCTGTAGAAGGGAAAGGCTACCCACTCCAGTATCCTGGCCTGGAGAAGTCGATGGACTGTATAGTCCATGGGGTCGCAAAGAGTTGGACACGACTGAGTGACTTTCACTTCACTGGCCTGATTGTGGCTCCTGGAAAGACCAGTATGACGTAGCTTATGTTTGTGTAAGTCCTTCACAGGGACAATTTCCTAACAGTTTGGGAGTATATCCTAGGCTCCACCACTGCAATCTGCAGAAGGCAGAGGTGACATGAATCACACAGAGGAAAGGAAAGAAGCATGTGTTCCCTCCACTGCCATTTGCTCATGAGTTCCATGATGTCATTTCTTGCCTGAAGTGTACAATGGGGAGTTCTCACGGGGATGATATTAAAAATCTATGTCACAGTCAACAGAGATTTCTGACATTGTAGGACTGAAATCTCTCTCTCTCTCCCATTACATTTGGAAAATTCACCCTAGATGCCAGGCTTCCCAGGTGGTGCTAGTGATAAAGAATCACCTGCCAATGCAAGATCCCTCAGAGTAGGAAATGGCAACCCACTCCAGTATCCTGGCCTGGAAAAATCACATGAGCAGAGGAGCCCGGTGGGCTGTGGTGCATGGGACTGCAGAGTCAGACACAGCTGAGCACACTCTTGTTGGACACAGACAGTGTGATCATGCTGCCAAATAATTTCTGCTATTTCAAGATCTGAGCATGTTTTACGTGATGAGCATTGTGTGAGAATTCATGGACATAATAAAGTTACTAAATATTCCATACTGTAGACCAAGAACAAATATGAAAAACTGTTATAAATTCTTTTCTTTTATCTGTGTTCGACATTTTATGTCCCAGAAACTTGTAGTTGTATGGTGTGAGATAATGGTTGGAGTAGAATGGTTAGAGTTACTTTAATGCTGATATTTGCCAGGAAATCTTACGGTGAAAAAGAGGAAATAGATTTAAGGTAGGCATGGTTCTTAACTCTGGCCAATTTTTATCTGCAGTAGGAGGATGTGAATCTGTGGTCCTTGTGGTCTGTTTAAAAATAAGAGCAAGGTGTGTATGGACTGTTGACTTGCTAGATTGCCCAGACTTCAACAAAGTGATATAAAGTACATATTACTCCCTGCAATAAGAAGTTCATGCCCCACAGTGAGAGAGCAGCCCCCACTCATGACAACTAGAAAGAACCCGAGTGCAGCAGCAAAGATCCAGAAGAGCCAAATACGTGCATTTCTAAAAAATAAATGAAATTACAATTCAGTGAGTTTTGACAAATTTATCATTTCAGTTCAGTTCAGTTGCTCAGTCGTGTTTGACTCTTTGCAACCCCGTAGACCACAGCACACGAGGCCTCCCTGTCCATCACAAATTCCCAGAGGGTACTCAAACTCATGTCCATTGAGTCAGTGATGCCATCCAATCATCTCATCCTCTGTCGTCCCCTTCTCCTCCCGCCTTCAATTTTTCCCATTGTCAGGGTCTTTTCTAATGTCAGCTCTTCACTTTAGATGGCCAAAGTGTTTGGAGCTTCAGCTTCAGCATCAGTCCTCCCAGTGAATATTCAGGACTGGTTTCCATTAGGATGGACTGGTTGGATCTCCTTGCAGTCCAAGGCCCTCTCAAGAGTCTCCTCCAACACCACAGTTCAAAAGCATCAATCCTTCGGTGCTCAGCTTTCTTTATAGTCCAAATCTTGCATCCATACATGACTACTGGAAAAACCATAGCTTTGACTAGACAGAGCTTTGTTGGCAAAGTAATATCTCTGCTTTTTAATACACTGTCCAGGTTGGTCATAACTTTTCTTCCAAGGAGTAAGCGTCTTTTGATTTCATGGCTGCAGTCACCATCAGCAGTAATATTGGAGCCCCCCGCAAAATAAAGTCTGTCACTGTTTCCCCATCTATTTGCCATGAAGTGACGGGACCAGATACCATGATCTTCGTTTTCTGAATGTTGAGCTTTAAGCCAAATTTTTCACTCTCTTCTTTCACTTTCATCAAGAGGCTCTTTAGTTCTTCTTCACATTCTGCCATAAGGGTGGTATCATATGTATATCTGACATTTCTGATGTTTTTCCCAACAATCTTGATTCCAGATTGTGCTTCATCCAGCCCAGTGTTTCTTGTGATGTGTTCTGCATATAAGTTAAGTAAGCAGGGTGACAACATACAGCCTTGACGTACTCCTTTCCCGATTTGGAACCAGTCTGTTCCATGTCTGGTTCTAACTGTTACTTCCTGACCTGCATACAGATTTCTCAAGAGGCAGGTCAGGTGGTCTCATATTCCCATCACTTGAAGAATTTTCCACAGTTTTTTGTGATCCACACAGTCAAAGGCCTTGGCATAGTCAATAAAGCAGAAGTAGATGTTTTTCTGGAAACTCTCTTGCTTTTTTGATAATCCAGTGGCTGTTGACAGTTTGATCTCTGGTTCCTCTGCCTTTTTTAAAACTGGAAAATCATGGTTCATGTACTGTTGAAGCCTGGCTTGGAGAATTTTGAGCATTACTTTACTAGTGTGTGAGATGAGTGCGATTGTGTGGTAGTTTGAGCATTCTTTGGCATTGCCTTTCTTTGGGATTGGAATAAAAACTGACCTTTTCCAGTCCTGTGGCCACTGCTGTGTTTTCCACATTTGCTGGCATATTGAGTGTAGCACTTTCACAGCATCATCTTTTGGGACTTGAAATAGCTCAGCTGGAATTCCATCACCTCCACTAGGTTTGTTCGTAGTGATGCTTCCTAAGGCCCACTTGACTTTGCATTCCAGGATGTTTGGCTCTAAGTGAGTGATCAGACCATCGTGATTATCCGGGTCATGAAGATCTTTTTTGTACAGTTCTTCCGTGTATTCTTGTCACCTCTTCATAATATTGTCTGCTTCTGTTAGGTCCATACCATTTCTGTCCTTAATTGTGTCCATCTTTGCATGAAATCTTCCCTTGGTATCTCTGATTTTCTTGAAGAGATCTCTAGTCTTTCCCATTCTGTTGTTTCCTCTATCTCTTTGCACTGATCTCTGCGCGAGGCTTTCTCACCTCTCCTTGCTGTTCTTCGAAACTCTGCAGTCAAGTGGGCATATCTTTGCTTTCCTCCTTTGCCTTTCACATCTCTTCTAGTCTCAGCTATTTGTAAGGCCTCCTCAGAAAACCATTTTGCCTTTTTGCATTTCTTTTTCTTAGAGCTGGTCCTGATCACTGCCTCCTGTACAATGTCATGAACCTCCATCCACAGTTTTTCAGGCATTCTGTCTTTCAGATCAAATCCCTTGAATCTATTTGTCACTTCCACTGTATAGTCATAAAGGATTTGATTTAGGTCATACCTGAATGGTTTAGTGGGTTTTGCTACTTTTTCAATTAAAGCCTGAATTTGGCAATAAGGAGTTCATGATCTGAGCCACAGTCAGCTCCCAGTTTTGTTTTTGCTGACTGTAAAGAGCTTCTGCATCTTTGGCTAAAAAGAATATAATCAATCTGATTTCAGTGTCGACCATCTGGTGATGTCCGTGTGTGGAGTTTTCTCTTGTGTTGCTGGGAGAGGGTGTTTGCTATGACCAGGGCATTCTCTTGGCAAAACTCTTATTAGTTTATTAGCCCTGCTTCATTCTGTACTCCAAGGCCAAATTTGCCTGTTACTCCAGGTGTTTCTTGACTTTGTACTTTTGCATTCCAGCCCACTATAATGAAAAAAACATCTTTTGGGGGTGTAAGTTCTAGAAGGTCTTGTAGGTCTGCATAGAACCGTTCAACTTCAGCTTCTTCAGCATTACTGGTTGGGGCATAGATTTGATTTACTGTGATATTGAATGGTTTTCTTTGAAATGAACAGAGATCATTCTGTCGTTTTTGAGTTGCACCCAAGTACTGCATTTTGGACTCTTTTGTTGACCATGATGGCTACTCATTTTCTACTAAGGCATTCTTCGCCACACATACAATGGTCATCTGAGTTAAATTCACCCATTCTGGTCCATTTTAGTTCACTGATTCCTAAAATGTCAGTGTTCACTCTTGCCATCTCCTGTTTGATCACTTCCAGTTTGCCTTGATTCCTGGAACTGACATCCCAGGTTCCTATGCAATATGGCTCTTTACAGCATTGGACTTTACTTCCATCACCAGTCACATCCACAGCTAGATGTTGTTTTTGCTTTGGCTCCATCCCTTCATTCTTTCTGGAGTTATATCTCCACTGATCTCCAGCAGCATATTGGGCACCTGCTGACCTGGGGAGTTCCTCTTTCAGTATCCTATCATTTTGCCTTTTCATACTGTTCATGGGGTTCTCAAGGCGAGAATACTGAAGTGGTTTGCTATTCCCTTCTCCAGTGGACCATGTTCTGTCAGACCTCTCCACCATGACCTCTCAGTCTTGGGTGGCCCCACACGGCATGGCTCATAGGTTCATTTAGGCTTAAGATCAGAGTTACTGTCTCTCATTTTCTCAGCCTATCTAAAGCTTTGTCACTTTGTTATCCCTCTGAAAATTATCTTTGATTCTATTATTTTCCTATTGCTTTTCTTACACTTATATAATTTATCTTGCTCTAAAAATGATCTTGTGTGATTAAGCACACATACACACACAGGAAGAGCCACTCTATAAAGTGGCTACAATTGTCAGCTCCATAATAACACTGAGGTGGTAATTCTGAGGCTTTGGGAGGTTAATTTGCTGAAGATTATGAAATCTTCAAGTGGAAGAGATGATATGAACTCAGATTTGCTGATACCAATGCTCATGGTTGTAATCACAATAATTCGTGGCCTTGTCATCTATTAATTTTTTGTGTTCCTTATTGCCTTGATTTCCTCCCTTATGCATAGAAAAGGACATCTTGACTGCCTCATGGGGCTGCTATGATGATTGATTCAGTTAAGGCAATTGAAAAAATATATGTATTCATATATCTAAAATAAAATGCTTTGTAAACAGAAAGGACATGTGTTTGTTTTTTTTTCACACAGTTTATGTTATTATTGAGTAACATGTTATAGTACATATTATGTTACTATGTTATCTTGAGCAAATCCCTTAGCTGCACTGGCTTCAGGTCCTTACCTGGAAACTGAATGCCTTGAACTAGATAATCCCTAGGTCCAGGGATCTCCAGCTCTAATGATTCCAAGTTCATTAAAAGAAAAGTTCTAATCAAACGATCATGATTGGACTATGGGGAAGCGGGGAATGGACCCAGAAGGGACAGAGGAACATCGAGCATGAGATTAGCAGGGACAAAGACTCCGAGACAACCATGGCCCCAGAGAACAAGGACCTGGAGGGTTTTCTTTCCTAATTGTCCGTTCCGTTTCACCTCTGCCGTTATCAACACTTTTAAAAGTACCCCCAGTGTGGCATTCTCTCTGGCTGTGAGTGAACAGCCAGCTCATGGACAAAAGGTTCCATATTTGACTGCAATAGGCCCCATCTGAACATTTGGGGAGATAGAAATAGACGATTTCAATCTTTGGCAAGAACTCTATCATTCTGGGGGATCTGAGTCAAGGTGAGAAGACAAGATTTATAGAGGAGAGTGGGTTTTGTGCTGTCTCTATGGCTATGTGGTTCTTCAGAGAGAAAGGTTTCTAGCCCTGTTCCTTTCTTTCTTCAGCTCCTCCCCCTCCCCCAGGCCCATGACCTCCTCCTAAGCTCGTCCTTAGGTTCCCTTTCTCCTCACCCAAATTCTCTGACTTTCAGTGACAAGGATAATCTCTAGCTTAAGATGTCAGGTTTCACTCTGTAGATCAACAGATCTACAGTTGTCTGAGAGACAACTGCTGAGATCTAGTTCTGCAATTTCCCAAGGATATAACTTTGAACTCTGCTACCTTCTCTTTTTCACTGGTAAAATAGGGGTAATAAGATCATTGAGACTCAAATGAAATGATGCCTGTGAAGCCCAACACGTTGTACAAGTTAACTGGGTGCTGAATTTAATAATTTACCGAATTTCAGGGGAATTTCCTAAGCTCAGAAATGCTTGCCTGTGTTTCCCAACTTTATCCATCCCAAGGACCCTTTAAATTTATCCTTGCTTAGAATGGTTGTAAAAAATAATAATGAATTTGAATTCCACTTCAATATACAGCTTTGACTCATTATTTCTGTGTAACAAAAGTCCAGCTGGTCATGGCATAATGATATGGAAAAGTACTCAAGTATCATTGCACTGGGCTTTTGAAATACTTTACATAGCTGTCCACTATTATTTTAACTGATTTGGGGGTTTGGAGACCAGAGCTTGGATGAAACAGACATCAGAGATTCCCCGCTGCAAGTACAGGTAGTGTTGGCTTAAATGTCACTGTTAGTCTTTTCTTCCTTACACTGTCCTTCTTTATGCAGCAACATTCTTGGCTTTCTTAACCTGACTTTGTACTCTGCACAACCTGGCAAATGACCACGTCCTTAGCAGATAAGATTTGGAAAACGTTTAAATAGGCTATGTCTCCCTAGTGAAAATCTCCAAAATATTTACATCAATCACCTTTTCTGGCACAGACGATCTTGAAAGCTGGTGAGCACATACGGAAGATTCATTTGAAGAGAGTGACTATATTTACAATATATTTGCTTTTCCTGCAGCTTATCAAACTGTAACAACATAAATTTTTAGGATAAATTTTATCAGGGATAAGTGAAACCATGCACAACTCATCATTCTTTTCTGGCAGTGAGGGTTACATAGATAGCTTTAGTTGAGGCTGAGTCTGTTCTAGAATGTATTGGGAAGATGAAAGATTTCACTGCGAGTGATTGGTCAAAACCTGGACCTACTTTCACTGAACTGAATAATTGTGTTGACATACTGGAAGAGTTTATACTTTCAAAATATTTTCATGCAATCCTACACATCTTGGACAAAATGGCTGAGAAGTATATTAACAGTAGTCTATTATAAGAGTAAACAGAAAGATTTTAAAGTTCATAAAACTATAAATTGAAATGAAACAAATGTATTTTTACTTTCATATCCAGAAATGGGTAAAAGAATTGTTTCTTAATATATCCAGCATATGTTTATTGAGTAGCACAAATATTAGTATATGAGATGCATGTAGGATAAGCTCTCCACCAGTCTGTATGCTGTCTATAGTGAATATCACAAGTTCCACTCTACTTGATGTTGGTGGGACATAAAAAGCAGAAATCGGAGCTTGCGATTTTGCTGAGTGGGAAATAATACAATATAGAAATAAATATAATCACTTATTAACAACATTCTAGAGTCTAGGTTTAGAAATCATTTAATTTAGGAAATAATTTTATGAAGAACTCCTTGCTACTTCCGGATTCATTCTGCCTTATTTTTCCCTTTACGGTGAGGAATGATCATGGAAATGACAGCCACTAACAATGCTTCATCTCTTACTGTTTTGAGCCTTTTATGTCATTCAGTCCCTGCAACAATCCAATGAGGTGGTAAAGGATTATTAGCCCCATTTATAGATGAGGCAGCTGGGAGGTTCATAACTAGCGAAGTGTTGCACAGCCAGTAAGTAAAAGTCAGGAAAGTCTATCGTCTCTGACATTCTTCCTCGTTCTCTCTGTCATTTTCCCTCTCCCTGTCTCTCTATCTCCCTTTGCTATTAAGGATTAAAGGTGCATATATCTTAGTAACTTGTTCTTATTATAAATATAGGAGTTGCAGAAAGTTGAAAAACAATATACAAGTAAAGGAGGAAATAAAACCCATGCCATTCATTACTTTTGGCATTGTATTTAGTCCACAGGCAGTGTGCATGAGAGAGAGAGATATTAGCTAACGCACATGTCTTTTGTCTTGATGGTGATGTTGTCCTGTAATAAATCTCTTAGGCTTTCTTAACTCTTTTTAGTTGTTTTCCCTCCTGCTTTATTGAATGTGCTGTTAAAAGTCTCTATTGATTTCTTCAGCTCTAGGATTTCCGGGTTTTGCTTTTTTAAAAATGGTTTCTCTTTCTTTGTTAAACACATTTAATTCATTTTGCTGATGTATTGTTTTCTTAATTTCATCCGGTTGTCTGTTTATGGGTTTTATATTTCACCAAACTTTCAAAAGAGAATTATGCTGAGTTCTTTCTCAGACCATTTATAGATGTTTATTCCTTTAGTGAAAGTCACTCAGTCATGTCTGACTCTTGGCAACCCCGTGGACTAAGTCCATGGGATTCTCCAGGCCAGAATGCTGGAGTGGGTGGCTCTTCTCTTCTCCACTGGATCTTCCTAACCCAGGGGTCGAACCCAGGGCTCCCACACTGCAGGCAGAATCTTTGTCAGCAGATTCTTATAAAGCTATTAAAGCTTTAAAGTTTCCTTTAGTGATGTCATATTTACCTAATTTTTCATGATCCTTGACTTCTTTGTTAATGTCTGCACGTTTGAGTAAATGATCTCTACTTCCAGTATTTCCAGGCTTGCTTTAGTAGAGACAGCCCATCCCCAGTCAGCTCAGCTTGGAGTTCTAGATAGATCATCTGGCAGTGACCTTGATCAGTTGGGCTAGCTATCAAAACCTGGGTTGTATGAAGCACAAGCTGAAATCAAGATTGCCGGGAGAAATATCAGTAGGTTCAGAAATGCAGATGACACCACCCTTATGGAAGAAAGTTAAGAAGAACTAAAGAGCCTCTTGGTGAAAGTGAAAGAGGAGAGTGAAAAAGCTGGATTAAAACTCAACATTCAGAAAACTAAGATCATGGCATCCGGTCCCATCACTTCATGGCAAATAGATGGGGAAACAATGGAAACAGTGACAGACTTTATTTTGGGGGGCTCCAAAATCACTCCAGATGGTGACTGCAGCCATGAAATTCACACTTACTCCTTGGAAGGAAAGTTATGACCAACCTAGATAGCATATTAAAAAGCAGAGACATTACTTTGCCAGCAAAGGTTCATCTAGTCAAAGCCATGGTTTTTCCAGTAGCCATGTATGGATGTGAGAGTTGGACTATAGAGAAAGCTGAGCGCTGAAGAACTGATGCTTTTGAACTGTGGTGTTGGCGAAGACTCTTGAGAGTCCCTTGGACAACAAGGAGATCCAACCAGTCCATCCTAAAGGAAATCAGTCCTGAATATTCATTGGAAGGACTGATGTTGAAGCTAAAACCCCAATCCTTTGGCCACCTGATGTGAAGAGCTGACTCACTGGAAAAGACTCTGATGCTGAGAAAGACTGAAGGCAGCAGGAGAAGGGGACGATGATGAGATGATTGGATGGCATCACTGACTTAATGGACATGAGTTTGAGCAAACCATGGGAGTTGGTGATAGGGAAGCCTGGCATGCTGCAATCCATGGGGTCGCAAAGAGTCAGATACGACCGAGCAACTGAACTGATACTGATACAGATCGAAGTCTTTTGGGGTGAGGACATTGCCCAGGCTCTGAGGCTGGGGTGCAGATGCTGCTGGCCGGGAGTATTTGATACGATTGCTGCCTTGGTTTCTTGGCCAAGAGTAACATTTGGACAGCTTCTCTTCTTACCTGGATTCTCAGGCCAGGCTTCTGAGCTGAGCAGGACTGAGTACTCTACCCAGCAGGAGGCAGGGCTGGGAATTACCTTCACAACCTGGACAGGGCTGCAGACGCCAAGGCTGTCATGACCCACTACTGGGGACCCAAATCAGAAGAACGGTACACTGAGCTCCTTGGTCACATGGAGGCGCAGCTTTGCTCTGTGGAGAGGCAGAGAGGTCGGGCTCTCTGCTCACACGCTACTGTAAGCAGGGCTGAGGGATGGGCTGCACAGTTTCCCACGTGTTTCGGTTCATTCTCCTGGACGATGGGGCTGAAGTTTGTGTTCAGCAGTGGTTAGGGTTACTTATCATCTTTCTTGCCTGCACATGACCACAGAACAGGCCCAAGACTGGCAAGGCTCCTTGTTTGGGAAACAAATTAGGAAAAACTGCGCACAAAGTTCTCTGGCCAGATGGAGCCATGCAAATGGGCAGAGCTCCTGTCTGGACACGACTCAAGTGCTCCTGGGTGATGGAATTTTCTGAGTGTCCTAGCCATGCCTGAGTAACCTCAGTAGTAGATAGGGTTATGAATCATAGGTGCAGGAGAAGAGGCTCCAGGATGGCAAGGCTCAATTTTCGGGGTCCCAAATCAGGCAACACTGCTGGAACTCAGTCTGCCAAGATCCAAGCCCTGACTGTTCCAAGGCCTGTCTCCCTTCTCTGTGGCTGTGTGATTCTCAGTGGTCACACCCCACAGATCCCTGCATGGCTTCTAGGACATGAGACCAGAGTGGGTCTTCCTAAGGGAAGCCGGGGGAGCTGGAGGTCCACAGTGGGCTCTCTCTCTTTTCCATAAAGAAACCATAGCCCGAGAAGTGTCCTCTTGGTGTAGCTAGGGGAGGGGCAATGCAATCAAACGTATCTGCTCCTCTACCCTTCTAATGTGATTTTTCCCCATCTCTCTAGTTCAGCCTCATTCCTGTCCTTTAGGTTTTTTTTGGTGGTACTGTGCCTATAAATAACTTTTAATTATTTTTTCTGGTGGGCTTACCTGGTAGCTCAGCTGGGAAAGAATCCATCTGCAATGCAGGAGACTGTTTTAATCTTGGGACAGGAAGATCCTCTGGAGAAGGGATTGGCTACCCACTCCAGTACTCTGGCCTGGAGAATTCCACAGATAGAGGAGCCTGGCAGGCTACAGTCCAGGGGGTCACAGAGAGTCAGACATGGCTGAGCAACTTTCACTTTTCTTTTTTTCTGGTGAGGGAACTGAAGTCAGGAATGACCTATATTGTCATCTTGATTATGTCACCGAGAACTAAATCTCTGAGTTGGAACTTGTTGTTTCCGTGTTGTTGTTCAGTCGCTCAGTCGTGTCTGACTCTTTGCAACCCCACGGACTGCGGCACGCCAGGCCTCCCTGTCCTTCACTGTCTCCTGGCATTTGCTCAGGCTCATGTCCATTGACCTGATGGTGCCTAACATGCAGAATATTCTAATATTAGGACAATAATTGGGGCTCTAGGCTCCCTTTAGATCAGTTTGTACGAGGCTTCCCTAAGAAGACTGATTTTGTAACTATTGGGCACACATGCTTTGCTCTACCAAATTATATTGGGAATATAAATTAAGATAAATTTCCAGATTATTTTGGAGATGATGTGTTGAATATATATGTTAAAAACTGAGATCTTATTATAAACAGGGTAATTTTTTATGTATCCAATAACTTTATTTTTTAATATAAATTTACTTAATTGGAGGCTAATACTTTACAATATTGTAGTGGTTTTCCCATACATTAACATGAATCTGCCACGAGTGTACACGTGTTCCCTATCCTGAATCCCCCTCCCAACTCCCTTTCCATACCATCCCTCTGGGTCTTCCCAGTGCACCAGCCCCAAGCATCCTGTATCATGCATTGAACTTGGACTGGCTATTTGTTTCACATATGATATTCTACATGTTTCAATACCATTCTCCCAGATCATCCCACCCTCTCCCACAGAGTCCAAAACACTGTTCTAAACATCTGTGTCTCTTTTGCTGTCTCACATGCAGGGTCATCGTTACCGTCTTTCTAAATTCCATATATATGCGTTAGTATACTGTATTGGTGTTTTTCTTTCTGGCTTACTTCCCTCTGTATAATCAGCTCCAGTTTCATTCACCTCATCAGAATGGATTCAAATGTATTCTTTTTAATTGCTGAGTAATACTCCACTGTGTATATGTACCACAGCTTTCTTATCCATTTGTCTGCTGATGGACATCTAGGTTGCTTCCATGTCCTGGTTATTATAAACAGTGCTGTGATGAACATTGTGGTACACATGTCTCTTTCAATTCCGGTTTCTTTGGTGTGTACGCCCAGCAGTGGGATTCCTGGGTCATAAGGCAGTTCTATTTCCAGTTTTTTAAGGCATCTCCACACTGTTCTCCATAATAGCTGTCTGTACTAGTTTGCATTCCCACCAACAGTGTAAGAGGGTTCCCTTTCCTCCACACTCTCTCCAATATTTATTGCTTGTAGACTTTTGCGTCGCAGCCATTCTGACTGGCGTGAAATGGTACTTCACTGTGCTTTTGATTTGCATTTCTCTGATAATGAGTGATGTTGAGCATCTTTTCATGTGTTTGTTGGCCATCTGTATGTCTTCTTTGGAGAAATGTCTGTTTAGCTCTTTGGCCTATTTTTTGATTGGGTCTTTTATTTTTCTGGAATTGAGCTGCAGGAGTTGCTTGTATATTTTTGAGATTAATTCTTTGTCAGTTGCTTCATTTGCTATTATTTTCTCCCATTCTGAAGGCTGTCTTTTCACCTTGCTTATAGTTTCCTTTGTTGTGCAGAAGCTTTTAATTAGGTCCCATTTGTTTATTTTTGCTTTTATTTCCAATATTCTGTGATGTGGGTCATAGAGGATCCTGCTGTGGTTTATGTCGGAGAGTGTTTTGCCTATGTTCTCCTCTAGGAGTTGTATAGTGTCTGGTCTTATGTTTAGATCATTAATCCATTTTGAGTTTATTTTTGAGTATGGTGTTATAAAGTGTTCTAGTTCCATTTTTTTACAAGTGGTTGCCCGGTTTTCCCAGCACCACTTGTTAAAGAGATTGTCTTTTCTCCAATGTATATTCTTGCCTCCTTTGTCAAAGATAAGTTGACCATCAGGTCACTTCAGTCGTTCAGTCATGTCAGACTCTTTGTGACCCCATGAACTGCAACACACCAGGCCTCCTTGTTCATCACCAGTTCTTGGAGTTCACCCAAAATCATGTCCATTGAGTCAGTGATGCCATCCAGCCATCTCATCCTCTATTGTCCCCTTCTCCTCCTGCCTCCAATCCCTCCCAGCATCAGAGTCTTTTCCAATGAGTCAACTCTTCGCATGAGGTGGCCAAAGTATTGGAGTTTCAGCTTCAGCATCAGTCCTTTCAAAGAACACCCAGGACTGACCTCCTTTAGGATGGCCTGGTTGGATCTCTTTTCAGTCCAGGAGACTCTCAAGAGTCTTCTCCAACACCACAGTTCAAAAGCATCAATTCTTCAGTGCTCAGCCTTCTCCACAGTCCAACTCTCACATCCATACATGATCACAGGAAAAACCATAGCCTTGACTAGACAGACCTTAGTCGGCAAAGTAATGTCTCTGCTTTTCAATATGCTGTCTAGGTTGGTCATAACTTTCCTTCCAAGGAGCAAGCATCTTTTAATTTCATGGCTGCAGTCACCATCTGCAGTGATTTGGGAGCCCAAAAAAATAAAGTCTGACACTGTTTCCACTGTTTACCCATCTATTTCCCATGAAGTGATGGGACTTGATGCCATGATCTTTGTTTTCTGAGTGTTGAGCTTTAAGCCAACTTTTTCACTCTCCTCTTTCACTTCCATCAAGAGGCTTTTTAGTTTCTCTTCACTTTCTGCCACAAGGGTGGTGTCATCTGCATATCTGAGGTTATTGATATTTCTCCCAGAAATCTTGATTCCAGTTTGTGCTTCTTCCAGCCCAGCCTTTCTCATGATGTACTCTGCATATATAGATTGCTTTGGGTAGTATACTCATTTTCACTATATTGATTCTTCCAATCCATGAACCTGGTATACTTCTCCATCTATTAATGTCTTCTTTGATTTCTTTCACCAATGTTTTATAGTTTTCTATATATAGGTCTGGTTTTTTTTTAGGTAGATATATTCTTAAGTATTTTATTCTTTTCATTGCAGTGGTGAATGGAATTGTTTCCTTAATTTCTCTGTTTTTTCATTATTAGTGTATAGGAATGCAAGGGTTTTCTGTGTGTTGATTTTATATCCTGCAACTTTACTATATTCATTGATTAGCTCTAGTAATTTTGTGGTGGAGTCTTTAGGGTTTTCTATGTAGAGGATCATGTCATCTGCAAACAGTGAGAGTTTTACTTCTTCTTTTCCAATCTGGATTCCTTTTATTTCTTTTTCTACTCTGATTGCTGTGGCCAAAACTTCCAAAATTATGTTGAATAGTAGTGGTGAAAGTGGGTACACTTGTCTTGTTCTTGACTTTAGGGGAAATGCTTCTAATTTTTCACCATTGAGGATAATGTCTGGTGTGAGTTTGTCATATATAGCTTTTATTATGTTGAGGTATGTTCCTTCTATTCCTGCTTTCTGGAGGGTTTTTTATCATAAATGGATGTTGAATTTTGTCAAAGGATTTTTGTGCATCTATTGAGATAATCATACGTCGTTTATTTTTTAATTTGTTAATGTGGTGAATTACATTGATTGATTGGCAGATATTGAAGAATACTTGCATCCCTGGGATAAAGCCTACTTGATCATGATATATGATCTTTTTAATGTGTGTTGGATTCTGATTGCTAGAATTTTGTTAAGGATTTTTGCATCTATGTTCATCAGTGATATTGGCCTGTAGTTTTCTTTTTTTGTGGCATCTTTGTCAGGTTTTGGTATTAGAGTGATGGTGGCCTCATAGAATGAGTTTGGAAGCTTACCTTCCTCTGCAATTTTCTAGAAGAGTTTGAGTAGGATAGGTGTTAGCTCTTTTCTGAATTTTTGGTAGAATTCAACTGTGAAGCCGTCTGGACCTGGGCTTTTGTTTGCTGGAAGATTTCTGATTACAATTTCAATTTCCATGCTTGTGATGGGTCTGTAAGATTTTCTATTCTTGGTTCAGTTTTGCAAAGTTGTACTTTTCTAAGAATTTGTCCATTTCTTCCAAGTTGTCCATTTTATTGGCATACAATTGATGATAGTAGTCTCTTATGATCCTTTGTATTTCTGTGTTGTCTGTTGTGATCTCTGTTTTCATTTCTAATTTTATTGATCTGATTTTTCTCCTTTTGTTTCCTATGAGTCTGGCTAATGGTTTGTCAGCTTTATTTATCCTCACAAAGAACCAGCTTTTGGCTTTGTGGATTTTTGCTATGGTTTCTTTTGTTTCTTTTGCATTTATTTCTGCCCTAATTTTTAAGATTTCTTTCCTTCTACTAACCCTGGGGTTCTTCATTTCTTCCTTTTCTAGTTGCCTTAGGTTTAGAGTTAGGTTATTTATTTGTCTTTTTCTTGTTTCTTGAGGTAAGCCTGTATTGCTATGAACCTTCCCCTTAGCACTGCTTTTACAGTGTCCCAGAGGTTTTGGGTTGTTGTGTTTTCATTTCCACTCATTTCTATGCATATTTTGATTTCTTTTTGATTTCTTCTATGATATGTTGGTTATTCAGCCGTGTGTTGTTCAGCCTTCATATGCTGGAATTTTTAATAGTTTTTCTCCTGTAATTGAGATCTAATCTTACTGCATTGTGGTCAGAAAAGATGGTTGGAATGATTTCAGTTTTTTTGAATTTACCAAGGCTAGGCTTATGGCTCAGGATGTGATCTGTCCTGGAGAAGGTTCTATGTGTGCTTGAGAATAAGGTTAAATTCATTGTTTGGGGGTAAAATGTCCTATAGATAACAAAAGCTGGAATCAAGATTGCTGGGAGAAATATCAATAACTTCAGATATGCAGATGACACCACCCTTATGGCAGAAAGTGAAGAGGAACTAAAAAGCCTCTTGATGAAATTAAAAGTGGAGAGTGAAAAAGTTGGCTTAAAGCTCAACATTCAGAAAACGAAGATCATGGAATCTGGTCCCATCACTTCATGGGAAATAGATGGGGAAACAGTGGAAAGTGTCAGACTTTATTTTGGGGGGCTCCCAAATCACTGCAGATGGTGATTGCAGCCATGACATTAAAAAATCCTTACTCCTTGGAAGGAAAGTTATGATCAACCTAGATAGTATATTGAAAAGCAGAGACATTACTTTGCCGACTATGATCCATCTAGTCAAGGCTATGGTTTTTCCAGTAGTTATGTATGGATGTGAGAGTTGGAGTGTGAAGAAGGCTGAGTGCCGAATAATTGATGCTTTTGAACTGTGGTGTTGGAGAAGACTCTTGAGAGTCCCTTGGACTGCAAGGAGATCCAGCCAGTCCATTCTGAAGA
>SJYG01000756.1:71221-94920 GCA_006410535.1 Litocranius walleri
ATTCATTTATTTCTACCATTCTATCTTCTATTTCACTAATCCTATCTTCTGCCTCCGATATTCTACTATTTGTAGCCTCCAGAGTGTTTCTGATCTCATTTATTGCATTATTCATTATATGTTGACTCTTTTTTATTTCTTCTAGGTCCTTGTTAAACCTTTCTTGCATCTTCTCAATCCTTGACCCCAGGCTATTTATCTGTGATTCCATTTTGATTTCAAGATTTTGGATCATTTTCACTATCAGTATTCGGAATTCTTTCTCAGGCAGATTCCCTATCTCTTCCTCTTTTGTTTGGTTTGGTGGGCATTTCTCCTGTTCCTTTACCTGCTGGGTATTCCTCTGTCTCTTCTTCTTGGTTATATTGCTGCGTTTGGGGTGGCTTTTCTATATTCTGGGAATTTGTGGAATTCTCTTTCTTATAGAGCTTCCTCTCTGTGTTTGGGGTTATCTCAGTGGCTTGTCAAAGTTTCTTGATTAGGGAGGCTTGTGTTGGAGTTCTGGTGGGTGGAGCTGGATTTCCTCTCTCTGGAGTGCTGGTTTTGAAGCCAATGATCTGCTTTGCTGGATGCCTGATGTCCTCTGCCAGCAGTCAGAAGTTATTTTGTGGAATTTACTCAGCGTTGAAATGTTCTTTTGATGAGGTAGAGAGGGAGAAAGTGTTCTCCCCATCCTATTCCTCTGCCATCTTTTTCTAATTTCCTCCCTTTTTCTTAATGATTGCCATTCTAACAGGTGTGAAGTGATGTATCATTGTGGCTTTAATTCACATTTCCCTGATGATTAGTGATTTGAATACAAAGAAAACCAAACTAAGCATATCACAAATAAAATGTCAAAAGGTAAAGACAAGGAGATAATCTTAAAAGCTGCAAGAGAAAAGCAACTTGTTACATACAAGAGAACTTTCTTAAGGCTATCAGTAACCCTTTCACTAGAATGTTTCAGCCCAAAGGCAGGGGCACTATATACTCAAAGTGCTGAAAGAAAAACTTCCCAACCAACAGTGGTCTGTCTGGATAAGTTGTCCTTCAGGATTGAAGGAATGATAGGTAACTTTCCAGGAAAATGAATCTGATGATTTTACACTAGATTGACTTTCCAACAATTGTTAAAGAGACTTTTTCAAGTAGAAAGAAAAGGTCACTAATTAGCAACACAATAAAAATCTAAGTCTCTCTGGTAGGAGCCAACAATGCTGGATGCTGAATATGCTAGAGTAGCCATGCTGGTATGTCACTCATAAATCTGGTGTGAAGATTAAAACTCAGAAGAGGTAAACATAACTAACACTCCAATAATTTGTTAATGGATATACAAGATAAAATAATGTAAATTATTACATCAGAAAAGTAAAATGTGAGAGAGAAAGGTAAAAATTGTTCTTGCATGCATTTGAATATTAAGTTGTTTTCATGTTAAAACAGACTGTTTTAGGATAAGATCATTAATGTAAGCCTCAGGGGTAATACAAAGCCAATCAATAGTAAATTCACAAAAGATAAAGAGAAATGAATCTAAGCATACCACTACACAAAATCAGCAAATTATAAAGGAAGCAGAAGAAGAAGAAAGAAAGGAATTACAAACAGCCGGGAAAATAAACAAAATGGCAATAATAAATTCACATCTGTCAATAATAATTTAAATATAAATACTAAATTCTCCAATCAAACACAACGAGTGGTGAACAGATATAAAAGTTGAGCCCAGCTATATGTACCTACAAGAGACTCACTACAGCTTTAAGAACTGAAAGAAATTGAAGTAGATTGAAAGTAAAGGGATGGCAAAAGTAATTCCATGGAAGTAAAAACCAAAATAGAGCAGGGTTAAGCTATACTTATCTCAGAAAAATTAGACTTTAAGACAAAAAGTATTATAAGAGGCAAACAAAGTCATTATACAGTGATAAAGGGATCAGTCCCACAAAGGGGTATAGCCTTTGTAAATATATATAAACTCAGCATAGAACATGTAAATATACAAATAAAATATTAACAGACTTGAAGGAAGAAGCAGATAGCATTACAATAAGAGTAAGGAAATTCAATATCCCACTTTTAACAATGAACAGATCTTCCAGACAAAATATCAGTAATGAAACATTGCAATTCAGCTGCACGTTAAAACAGAGATGTTTAAGTGACACAGAACATACGCACAAAGGAAATAAAACACACTCTCTTTACAAATGCATGTAAATCATCCTCTAAGACAGAGCGTATGTTAGGCCACAAAACAAGTCTCAAGAAATATAAGAAGGTTGAAATGATGTCAGATATCTTTTCCAGACACAAATGTGTAAAATTAGAAATTAAACACAAAACGAATACTGGAAAATTTGCAAATATGAGGAGGTTAAACAACATGCTACTGAACATCATGGGTCATGGAAGAAATCAAATTCAAAATGTAAAAACGTGTGGGACACCCCGGGTGGTCCAGTGGTTAAGAATCTGCCTTGCAATGCAGGGGACATGAGTCTGATCCCTGGTTAAGGACCTAAGATCCCACATGTCACAGAACAACTGACTAAGCCTGCACACTCCAGTGACTGAACCGATACTCCACAGCTACAGAGTCCGTGCAGCGCAACAAAAGATCCCACATGCTTCAGATAAGACCTGGTGCAGCCAGATTAATAAATAAACGAATATTTTTTAAAACTGTCTTGAGACTAAGGAAGTAGAAATACAATATATACTTTATGAAATGTAGCAAAATCAGTTTTAAGAGGGAAATTCATAGCAATGAATGACTGTAAATAAAGAGATCTTCCAAAGTGACTATCAATTTACATTTCCACCAACAGTGCAAGAACATTCCTTCTCTCCACACTCTCTCCAGCATTTATTGTTTGTAAGCTTTTGGATGATGGCCATTCTTAGCAGTGTGAGGTGATATCTCATTGTAGATTTGATTTGCATTTCTCAAAATGCCAACAAATATGGAAAACTCAGCAGTGGCCATAGGACTAGAAAAGGTCAGTTTTGATTCTAATCTCAAAGAAGGGCAATGCCAAAGAATGTTCAAACTACCACACAATTGCAGTCATTTCACATGGTAGCAAGGTCATGCTCAAAATCCTTCAAGCTAGGATTCAATAGAGTGTGAACCTAGAACTTCCAGATGTACAAGCTGGATTTAGAAAGGGCAGAGGAACCAGAGATCAAATTGCAAACATCCATTGAATCATAGAAAAAGCAAGCAAATTCCAGAGAAACATCTACTTCTGCTTCATTGACTGTGCTAAAGGCTTTGACTGTGTGGGTCATAAGAACCTGCGGAAAATTCTTAAAGGGGTGGAATATCAGACCACCTTACTTGTGTCCTGAGAAACCTGTATGCATGTCAATAAGCAACAGTTAGAACCAGGCTTGAAACAACAGACTGGTTCAAAATTGAGGCAGGAGTATGTCAAGGCTGTATATTGTCACCCTGCTTATTTAATTTATATGCAGAGTTCATCACATGAAATGCCATACTGGATGAAACACAAGCTAGAATCAAGATTGCCTTATGTTTTTAAATCTGTCTTAACAGTCTGTTCAGTCTAAATTGTTAAATCATTGGTTTTTATCACAAGGGTATATAACTACTACCAAACTGAAACTGAAAGTGACTCAGTGTGTCTGACTCCTTGCCACCCCGTGGACTAAACAGTCTGTGGAATTCTCCAGGCCAGAGTACTAGAGCGGGTGGCCATTCCCTTCTCCAGGGGATCTTTCCAACCCAGGGATCAAGCCCAGGTCTACCACACTGTGAACAGATTCTTTATCAGCTGAGCTACAAGGGAAGCCCAAGAATCCAGGAGTGAGTAGCCTATCCCTTCTCCAGCATATCTTCCCAACCCAGGAATCAAACTGGGGACTCCTGCATTCCTGACGGATTCTTTACCGATTGAGCTCTCAGGGAAGCCAGAAGCGTCAGTGAGGAGGAGTAGTGTCAGTTGCTCAGTCCTGTCCGACTCTGTGCGACCCCATGGATTGTGGCCCACCAGGCTCATCTGTCCATGGGAACTCCAGGCAAGAATACTGGAGTGGGTTGCCATTTCCTTCTGCAGGAGATCTTCCTGACTTAGGGATCGAGCGCATTCTTTACCATCTGAGCTTTACCATCGCTGACCCAGGGAGCCTGGGTTCTATTATCAAGAGTTAAATCACATAATTAACTCATTATCCACCATCTCTTTCTCCCTAGAAGTAAGATTAGTTGAAGAAGATGAAACTGAGAATAAGGCCTTCCTAAAATATCTCTATATCCCCAAGAATGACAGGATAGATTAGCTCCATTTAAAACAAACAAACAAAAAAAAATGTTTGTGAGAATCATCTTAAGTAGATATTTTTAAGGAATGATTAGTAATTCAGCATATTTTGGAAAGAACTCCAATTTAGAACATATTAGTCACACCTGCTGTCTGCGGGGGTGGGGGAGCTGCATCACACAGCAGGCAGGATCTAGGCTCCACAACCAGGGATGGACCCCATGCACCATGCATTGGGAGCTCCATTCTTCACGACTGGACCCCAGGGAAGTCCCCGTTACACCTACTATTAACAGAAGGCAGGCTGCTCACTACACACTCTAAATACTCTATGAGCATTATCTAACCTGAGTCTACTATCCGTTCTATATTACAGGTGACACTGCTAAATCTCAGCTAGGTTAACTTGCTGGAGTTAGCTCATCAAGCAGAAGAGCTAAAATTCAACTCAGTTTAGCAACACCAATGCCTGTGGCTGTAACCATGATGACTTATGGCCCCACCATGAATAGGTTTCATTGTATTCCTTTTTGCTTAAATGACTGTATATTGAAATTAAGTCAGATAATGTATAAAAATTGAAATTATTTATTTGTATGTAATAGTGCTTCTTCTATTAATGAATCCTTTGACCCTAAAGCAAAAGTAAAATATTTGGCAGAACAATCATCCAACACTGGTCAGAATGTTGTTGCCGTTGTCGTTGTTCAGTCAGAAAGAACATCATCAAAACATTTTAAAATAATTAGTGCTGGCACAGATGCAGAGAATAGGGACCCTCCCACACTGCTGGGCAGGACTATAAATTGCTGCAGATACATGATCTTACAATTCCATTCCTGGGCATGTATTCAGAGAAGACTCTAATTCAAAAAGATACACACACCCCAATGTTCATAGCAGCGCCAGTTACAAGAGCCCAGATATGAAGCAGTATAAATGTCCATTGATAGAGGAATGGATGAAGAAGATGTGGTGCATATATACAGTGACATGTCACACAGTTGGGGAGGGAGAAGGTGGAATGATTTGAGAGAGCAGCACTGAAACATATACATTTCCATATACGAAAGAGATAGCCAGTGGGAATTTGCTGGATGACACAGGGAACCCAACACTGGTGCTCTGGGTCAGCTTAGAGGGGTGGGAGGGAGGGAGGCGCGAGGGATGTTTAAGAACAAGGGGACATATGTACACCTGTGGCTGATTCTTGCTGATGTATGGCACAAACCAACACAACGTTGTAAAATAGTTATTCCCCAATTTAAAAAAATGAAAAAAAAATTAAACTATGCGAATGAAATCAGAGAATGAGAAATGTTTTAGTGGTTGGAAACTAAATCTTAAAACACACACACACACACAACTTTCCATTATTTTCCTTTAAAAATATGTAAACATAAATCATTACTGGGAGCAAAAGTGACAGGAGCGTCAGGGCTGAAAGGAAAATAATACAAAGAAGCTAAACTTTTTAAAAGAAAGAAAAAGAAGACGTGGTACACACATACAATATTGTACCAATATGAAATATTGCCCAGCCATTAAAAAGAATGAAATAATGCCATTTGTAGCAACATGGATAGACCTAGAGATTATAATCTGTAATGAAATAAGTCAGAAAGAGAAAGACAGATATCATATGATATCACTTATGTGTGGAATCTAAAAAAGTAATACAAGCAAACTTCTCTACAAATGTGGAAATAGACATAGAAAACAAACAGGGGGATCGCAGGGTAAAGGGGGAGACATAAATTAGGAGTTTAGGATTATATATATATAATATTTATATATAACATAGATGAATAAGAACTTACTGAACAGCACAGGGAAATGCATTCAATGTCTTGTAATAATCTATAATGAAAAGAATCTGAAAATGAATATGTATATATTTACATGTACGTGTACAGCTGAACCACCATGCTGTGTACGTGAAACTAACACAATATTGTAAATCAACTATATTTCAGTTTTTTAAAAGGATTAGCAAAATTAAAATATATCATTTTATATAATCTTGGGATGAAAAAGAAATTTCTGAAGCACAACAATGAGCTAGAAACTATAAGAGAAGAACTATAACAATTTGAAAGTTGATTATGACTGAAAATTCCACTTACCTAAAATAATTTTGAAATACACTTGATGAAATGGCAAATATAACTGCAAATATTATTAAGAGGCAAGGTGGTAGGCCTGTAACATGAAAAGCATAAGCCTATAAGGGGTGGGCATACATATGTATCAAAATCTTTTTCAAATCTGATCTACTAAGGACATGGTCACTTGGGAGTTTGTGCAGGTTGAGAAAGCCAAGAATGTCACCGGATTAAGAACGATGTAAGAAGGTTCAAAGGAGGCTGTGAAACAGCCACTATGTCTGTTTGGTGGAGAAGGAAATGGCAACCCACTCCAGTATTTTCATCTGGAGAATTCCACAATGGAGGAGCCTCGTGGGCTCTAGTCCATGGAGGTCTTAAAGAGTCGGGCACGACTGAGTGACTAACACACACATGGGCTTGGAGAGCGGCACCTCTGATATCTGTGTCACCCACTCTAGCATCCTCATATCCCAGGATCTCCAAAGATGACAGTGGAAAATTAGGGAACTATAATTCAAAAGGCCATGGCATTATACATGAGTAGTTCTGACGTATTACTATGGAGTAACTAGCTTGGCTTTCCTGTACATAAATTAATGATTCAAAGCTATATATTGAAGTGGATATCAAATCAACTGTTATTATATGAAAACATCCTCAAGAGAACAAGTTAATTTGGAAGTGCTCTTGACAAGAAAAAGTCAGACATGTTTAGACCATAGTTAATTCCCATTAAGTTCATTAAATGATTATTTTTGATTCAACACAATTCACTTTTACAAGGTAGTAAGTTTAATAGACATTATCTCATTTTATACTAGATGATCCTTTACCCTCATTTTCCAGGAGGAAAACAAAATCAGAAGGTAACAAGGTTCAGGATCCCATCCTTAAGAAAGTGCAGAACTGGAACTCAACATCCATCCGCCACCCGAGAGCAATGCCTGATGTTTACACTACAGATTAGCCTTTTCACTGAAGGTTAGAGAACTGGTATAAAGGGGAAAGGAAACTTGAGGAAGAGCCATAAGTGGGAGGTCTGGACTTGAGAGGGGGGAAAGAGTAGAAAGATGGGAGCCACCGAGGGCTACAAACGTTCTTCTGCACAGGTCCCACTGGATGGTTCCCACGGCGATAGCGACATCACACAGTCTACTAGTCTCTAAATTATGCCCTCTCACCTTCACCCAGACACTCAGAAAGACAGAGTTCTTGCTGAAGGTTGAAATTTTGTATTTCTTTTTCAAAGGAATTCTCTAGGTGGGTCCTATTGCTCTCTGAGATAGGAACCTTTAAAGCGTTATACACTCACAGTCAGAGAGATGCCCACATTGAATGTCCTCTTAAATGTGTTTCTAAGGGCAGAGGTAAGTGGGAGGGAAGATAATCAGGGGTCAAAACCTCCAAGCACTTGCTCTCTGGAGTCATGGTTGCCATGGAGTTTCTGTCCCTGCTAATTTCATGCCCTCGGTTACCATGTCCCTCCTGAGTCAGGTCTCACTCTCCCTTGGGCCTGACATGATCTCATATTATAGCTTTTCTTTTCATGAAATTGGAGTCCTATCAGCAAATGGCAATCCACTCCAGTACTCTTGCCTGGAGAATCCCGTGGACGGAGGAGCCTAGTAGGTTACAGTCCACGGGGTCGCAAAGAGTCGGACACAACTAAGCGGCTTCACCTCACCTCACCTCACCTCCACCTCACCTCATGAGCCAAAATGGACATGGCGACCCTCTCGTCCCATACCTAGGGTTTCCAAGTGAGGGTCTGAACATATGGAGCTAAAATTTTGCCCGAGATGAACAGTTAGGTGGAAAAGTGCTTTGAGCACAACAGGATACACACCTGTGAACACCTTCCTGTGGGCAAAGCAACTTCCTTTCACAGATGCACACAGGCCTGTATACATGCTGAGTTGCTTCAGTTGTGTCCTATTCTTTGCGACCCTGTGAACGGTAGCCCACCAAGCTCCTCTGTCTGTGGGGTCCTCCACGCAAGAATGCTGGATTGGGTGGCCATGCCCTCTCCCAGGGACCTTCCTGACCCAGGGGTCGACCTGTGTCTCTCATGCCTCCTGCAGGCGGTTTCTTTACCACTAGTGTTACCTGGGAAGCCCACATTCATAGGTACATTTTCTCAAACACCTAACCTCACTCAGTCAGCACCTTGAGAGATGGGCATGGCATTACTTTCTATGCCTAAATGAGAAATTTAAGCAAAAAGGAATACAATGAAACCTATTCATGGTGGGGCCATAGAGTATCATGGTTACAGCCACAGGCATTGGTGTTGGCCAAACTGATAGACTCAGGTTAGATAATGCTCATGGTGTATTTAGAGTGTAGTGAGCAGCCTGCCTTCTGTTAATAGTAGGTGTAACGGGGACTTCCCTGGGGTCCAGTCGTGAAGAATGGAGCTCCCAATGCATGGTGCATGGGGTCCATCCCTGGTTGTGGAGCCTAGATCCTGCCTGCTGCGTGATGCAGCTCCCCCACCCCCGCAGACAGTAGGTGTGACTAATATGTTCTAAATTGGAGTTCTTTCCAAAATATGCTGAATTACTAAACATTCGTTAAAAATATCTACTTAAGATGATTCTCACAAAGTTTTTGGGTTTCTTGTTTGTTTGTTTTAAATGGAGCTAATCTATCCTGTCATTCCTGGGGATATAGAGGTATTTTAGGAAGGCCTTATTCTCAGTTTCACCTTCTTCAACTAATCTTACTTCTAGGGAGAAAGAGATGGGTGGGTAATGAGTTAATTATGTGATTTAACTCTTGATAATAGAGACCCAGGCTCCCTGGGTCAGGGATGATAAAGCTCAGATGGTAAAGAATGTGTTCGATCCCTAGGTCAGGAAGATCCTCTAGAGAGGGCATGGCAAGCCACTCCAGTATTCTTGCCTGGGGATCTCATGGACAGAGGAGCCTGGTGGGCCACAGTCCACAGAGTCGCAAAGAGTCAGACAGGACTGAACAACTGACACTACTCCTCCTCACTGACGCTTCTGGATTCCCTGAGAGCTCAGTCAGTAAAGAATCCATCTGGAATGCAGGAGACCCCAGTTTGATTCCTGGGTTGGGAAGATATGATGGAGAAGGGATAGGCTACTCACTCCCGTATTCTTGGGCTTCCCTTGTAGCTCAGCTGATAAAGAATCTGTTCACAGTGCAGAGACCCGGGCTTGATCCCTGTGTGGGAAAGATCCCCTAAAGAAGGGAACAGCCACCCACTCCAGTACTGTGGCCTGGAGAATTCCATAGACTGTTTAGTCCACGGGGTGGCAAGGAGTCAGACACACTGAGTCACTTTCAGTTTCAGTTTGGTAGTTGTTATATACCCTTCTGATAAAAACCAATGATTTAACAATTTAGACTGAACAGACTGTTAAGACAGATTTAAAAACATAAGGCAATCTTGATTCTAGCTTGTGTTTCATCCAGTATGGCATTTCATGTGATGAACTCTGCATATAAATTAAATAAGCAGGGTGACAATATACAGCCTTGACATACTCCTGCCTCAATTTTGAACCAGTCTGTTGTTTCAAGCCTGGTTCTAACTGTTGCTTATTGACATGCATACAGGTTTCTCAGGACACAAGTAAGGTGGTCTGATATTCCACCCCTTTAAGAATTTTCCGCAGGTTCTTATGACCCACACAGTCAAAGCCTTTAGCACAGTCAATGAAGCAGAAGTAGATGTTTCTCTGGAATTCGCTTGCTTTTTCTATGATTCAATGGATGTTTGCAATTTGAGCTCTGGTTCCTCTGCCCTTTCTAAATCCAGCTTGTACATCTGAAAGTTCTAGGTTCACACACTATTGAATCCTAGCTTGAAGGATTTTGAGCATGACCTTACTAGCATGAGAAATGAGTGTAATTGTGCGGTAGTTTGAACATTCTTTGGCATTGCCCTTCTTTGGGATTGGAATGAAAACTGACCTTTTCCAGTCCTGTGGCCACTGCTGAGATTTCCATATTTGCTGACATTTTGAGAAATGCAAATCAAATCTACAATGAGATATCACCTCACACTGATAAGAATGGCCATCATCCAAAAGCTTACGAACAATAAATGATGGAGAGAGTGTGGAGAGAAGGAATGTTCTTGTACTGTTGGTGGAAATGTAAATTGATACAGTCACTTTGGAAGATCTCTTTATTTACACAGTCATTCATTGCTATGAATTTCCCTCTTAAAACTGATTTTGCTACATTTCATAAATTATATGTTGTATTTCTACTTCCTTAGTCTCAAGACATTTTTTAAAAAATATTCGTTTATTTATTAATCTGGCTGCACCAGGTCTTATCTGAAGCATGTGGGATCTTTCGTTGTGCTGCACGGACTCTGTAGCTGTGGAGTATCGGCTCGGTCACTGGACTGTGCAGGCTTAGTCAGTTGTTCTGTGACATGTGGGATCTTAGGTCCTTAACCAGGGATCAGACTCATGTCTCCTGCATTGCAAGGCAGATTCTTAACCGCTGGACCACCCGGGGTGTCCCACATGTTTTTACATTTTGAATTTGATTTCTTCCATGACCCATGATGTTCAGTAGCATGTTGTTTAACCTCATATTTGCAAATTTTCCAGTATTCTTTTTGTATTTAACTTCCAATTTTACACATTTGTGTCTGGAAAAGATGTTTGATATAATTTCAACCTTCTTATATTTCTTGAGACTTGTTTTGTGGCCTAACATACGCTCTGTCTTAGAGGTTGATTTACATGCATTTGTAAGGAGAGTCTGTTTTACTTCCTTTGTGCGTATGTTCTGTGTCACTTAAACATCTCTGTTTTAATGTGTAACTTAATCCCAATGTTTCATTACTGATATTTTGTCTGGAAGATCTATCTATTGTTAAAAGTGGGATATTGATTTTCTTTACTCTTATTGTAATGCTATCTGCTTCTTCCTTCAAGTCTGTTAATATTTTATTTGTATATTTACATGTTCTATGCTGAGTTTATATATATTTACAAAGGCTATACCCCTTTGTGGGACTGATCCCTTTATCACTGTATAATGACTTTGTTTGCCTCTTATAATACTTTTTATCTTAAAGTCTAATTTTTCTGAGATAAGTATAGCTTAACCCTGCTCTATTTTGGTTTTTACTTCCATGGAATTACTTTTGCCATCCCTTTACTTTCAATCTACTTCAATTTCTTTCAGTTCTTAAAGCTGTAGTGAGTCTCTTGTAGGTACATATAGCTGGGCTCAACTTTTATATCTTTCACAACTCATTGTGTTTGATTGGAGAATTTAGTATTTTTATTTAAATTATTATTGAGAGATGTGAATTCACTATTGCCATTTTGTTTATTTTCCCGACTGTTTGTAATTCCTTTCTTTCTTCTTCTTCTGCTTCCTTTATAATTTGCTGATTTTGTGTAGTGGTATGCTTAGATTCATTTCTCTTTATCTTTTGTGAATTTACTATTGATTGGCTTTGTATTACCCCTGAGGCTTACATTAATGATCTTATCCTAAAACAGTCTGTTTTAACATGAAAACAACTTAATATTCAAATGCATGCAAGAACAATTTTTACCTTTCTCTCTCACATTTTACTTTTCTGATGTAATAATTTACATTATTTTATCTTGTATATCCATTAGCAAATTTTTGGAGTGTTAGATATGTCTACCTCTTCTGAGTTTTAATCTTCACACCAGATTTATGAGTGACATACCAGCATGGCTACACTAGCATATTCAGAATTCAACATTATTGACTCCTACCAGAGAGATTTAGATTTTTACATGCTTTGCGTTGCTAATTAGTGACCTTTTGTTTCTACTTGAAAATGTCCGTTTAACATTTGTTGTAAAGTCAACCTAGTGTAAAATCATCAGAGTCATTTTCCTGTAAAACTACCTATCATTCCTTCAATCCTGAAGGACAGCTTATCCAGACAGACCACTGTTGGTTGGGAAGTTTTTCTTTCAGCACTTTGAGTATATAGTGCCCCTGCCTTTGGGCTGAAACATTCTAGTGAAAGGGTTACTGATAGCCTTAAGAAAGTTCTCTTGTATGTAACAAGTTGCTTTTCTCTTGCATCTTTTAAGATTATCTCCTTGTCTTTACCTTTTGACATTTTATTTGTGATATGCTTAGTTTGGTTCTCTTTGTATTCAAATCACTAATCATCAGGGAAATGTGAATTAAAGCCACAATGATACATCACTTCACAACTGTTAGAATGGCAATCATTAAGAAAAAGAGAGCACAAGTGTTGGTAAGGAAGTGGTGATGAGAGAATGCTTGTGCACTGTGGGTGGGGATATACAATGGGCTCAGCTGCTACAAAACATTATGGAGATTCCTCAAAAATTAAGAGTAGATCTTCCATATGGTCCAGCAATCCCAGTTATGGGTTTATATCCAAGGGAAATAAAAATAGGATATCAAAAAGATATGTGCTCCCATATTTATTACCACATAAATCACAAAGCGAAAATATGGAAACAAGTTGTGTCCATCAACAGATGATTCGATGATGAAGACAGTTCAGTCACTCAGTCGTGTCTGATTCTCTGCGACCCCATGAATCGCAGCAGGCCAGGCCTTCCTTCCTCACCAAATCCTGGAGTTCACTGAGACTCATGTCCATCGAGTCAGTGATGCCATCCTGTCATCTCATCCTCTGTCATCCCCTTCTCCTCCTGATCCCAATCCCTCCCAGCATCAGAGTCCTTTCCAATGAGTCAACTCTTCGAATGAGGTGGCCAAAGTACTGGAGTTTCAGCTTTAGCATCATTCCTTCCAAAGAAATGCCAGGGCTGATCTTCTTCAGAATGGGCTGGTTGGATCTCCTTGCAGTCCAAGGGACTCTCAAGAGTCTTCTCCAACACCACAGTTCAAAAGCATCAATTCTTCGGTGCTCAGCCTTCTTCACACTCCAACTCTCACATCCATACATGACCACAGAAAAAGCCATAGCCTTGACTAGACGGACCTTAGTCAGCAAAGTAATGTCTCTGCTTTTGAATATGCTATCTAGGTTGGTCATAACTTTTCTTCCAAGGAGTAAGCATCTTTTAATTTCATGGCGGCAGTCACCATCTGCAGTGTGTTTAGAGCCCCCCCAAAAATAAAGTCTGACACTTTCCACTGTTTCCCCATCTATTTCCAATGAAGTGGTGGGACCGGATGCCATGATCTTCGTTTTCTGAATGTTGAGCTTAAAGCCAACTTTTTCACTCTCCTCTTTCACTTTCATCAAGAGACTTTTGAGTTCCGCTTCACTTTCTGCCATAAGGGTGGTGTCATCTGCATATCTGAGGTTATTGATATTTCTCCCAGCAATCTTGATTCCAGCTTGTGCTTCTTCCAGTCCAGCATTTCTCATGATGTACTCTGCATAGAAGTTAAATAAGCAGGGTGATAATATACAGCCTTGATGTACTCCTTTTCCTATTTGGAACCAGTCTTTTGTTCCTTGTCCAGTTCTAACTGTTGCTTCCTGACCTGCATATAGGTTTCTCAAAAGGCAGGTCATGTGGTCTGGTATTTCCATCTCTCTCAGAATTGTCCACAGTTTGTTGTGATCCACACAGTCAAAGGTTTGGCATAGTCAATGAAGCAGAAATAGATGTTTTTCTGGAACTCTCTTGCTTTTTCCATGATCCAGAGGATGTTGGCTATTTGATCTCTGGTTCCTCTGCCTTTTCTAAAACCAGCTTGAACATCAAGGATTTCACGGTGCATGTATTGTTGAAGCCTGGCTTGGAGAATTTTGAGCATTACTTTACTAGAGTGTGAGATGAGTGCAATTGTGTGGTAGTTTGAGCATTCTTTGGCATTGCCTTTCTTTGGGATTGGAATGAAAACTGACCTTTTCCAGTCCTGTGGCCACTGCTGAGTTTTCCAAATTTGCTGGCATATTGAGTGCAGCACTTTCACAGCATCATCTTTCAGGATTTGAAACAGCTCAACTGGAATTCCATCACCTCCACTAGCTTTGTTCGTAGTGATGCTTTCTAAGGCCCACTTGACTTCACATTCCAAGATGTCTGGCTCTAGATGAGTGATCACATCATCATGATTATCTGGGTCATGAAGATCTTTTCTGTACAGTTCTTCTGTGTATTCTTGCCACCTCTTCTTAATCTCTTCTGCTTCAGTTAGGTCCAGACAATTTCTGTCCTTTATCGAGCCCATCTTTGCATGAAATGCTCCCTTGGTATCTCTAATTATCTTGAAGAGATTTCAAGTCTTTCCCATTCTGTTCTTTTCCTCTATTTCTTTGCATTGATCACTGAAGAAGGCTTTCTTATCTCTTCTTGCTATTCTTTGGAACTCTGCATTCAGATGCTTATATCTTTCCTTTTCTCCTTTGCTTTTCACTTCTCTTCTTTTCACAGCTATTAGTAAGGCCTCCCCAGACAGCCATTTTGCTTTTTTGCATTTCTTACCATGGGGATGGTCTTGATCCCTGTCTCTTGTACAATGTCACAAACCTCATTCCATAGTTCCTCAGGCACTCTATTTATCAGATCTAGGCGCTTAAATCTATTTCTCACTTCCACTGTATAATCATAAGGGATTTGATTTAGGTCATACCTGAATGATCTAGTGGTTTTCCCTATTTTCTTCAATTTAAGTGTGAATTTGGTATAAGGAGTTCATGATATGTACCACAGTCAGCTCCTGGTCTTGTTTTTGCTGACTGTATAGAGCTTCTCCATCTTTGGCTGCAAAAAATATAATCAGTCCGATTTTGGTGTTGACCATCTGGTGATGTCCATGTGTAGAGTCTTCTCTTGTGTTATTGAAAGAGGATGTTTGCTACGACCAGCGCATTTTCTTGCATTTGTTATGACAAGTGCAAAACTCTATTAGTCTTTGCCCTGCTTCATTATGCATTCCAAGGCCAAATTTGCCTGTTATTCCAGGTATTTACTGACTTCCTACTTTTGCATCCAGTCCCCTATAATGAAAAAGATGTCATTTTGGGGTGTTAGCTCTAAAAGGTTGTGTAGGTCTTCATAGAACCGTTCAACTTCAGCTTCTTCAGCATTACTGGTTGGGAGATAGACTTGGATTACCGTGATATTAAATGGTTTGCCTTGGAGACAAAGAGAGATCATTCTGTCATTTGTGAGACTGCATCCAAGTACTGCATTTCAGATGCTTCTGTTGACCATGATGGCTAATCCATTTTTTTTTGAGGGATTCCTGACCGCAGTAATAAATATAATGGTCATCTGAGTTATATTCACCCATTGCAGTCCTTTTTAGTTCACAGAGTCCTAGACTGTCGATGTTCACTCTTGCCATCTCCTGTTTGAGCACTTCCAATTTGCCTTGATTCGTGGACCTGACATTCCAGATGAAGACAACGTGCATACAAAGAAGAGAAAAATGTTCAGCTTCGATAGGAGCAGGGGGACTGAAGAGGTGAATTCAGAGGGACAGACTTGCAATTAGAGGGTGAATAAGTTCTGGAGGTCTAATGCACAGCACAGTGATTATAATCAACACTGTTTTGTCAACATGTAGCAGGTGTCTCTCTCCTACTGAAGACTTCAGAGATTGTTAGAAACAGCTTTTGCATACACACTTACACATTTTTAAAGAGCAATGCTTAAGAAAATGCACCTGTGTTTGGATGGAGTGACGTGGGCTCATATCCTTTATTTATATCGCACTATTTCTTTGGCATGGGGTAGCCCTAATTATACTCTAGTAAAAGTTCAACAGTTCCCCTTCTCTCAGTCGTATTCATGTGTGAACTAATGGAAAATTGTGCAAGGGCTTCAGATACTTCTTCACTTACAGTTGTTAATTAAGTAGGATAATTCATGGGACCATTGGCATTGACCCTAAAATAGCATTAAGAGTCCAATGACTGTGCAAAACAGATCATCAGTCCAGGTTCGATGCATGAGACAAGGTGCTCAGGGCAGGGGCACCGGGATGACCCTGAGGGATGGGAAGGGAAGGGAGGTGGGAGGGAGTTTCAGGAAGGGAACACATGTACACCTGTGGCTGATTCCAGTCAGTGTATGCAAAGCCACTACAATATTGTAAAGTAATAGCCTCCAGTTAAAATAAATAAATTAAAAACAAAACAACAACAGAATCCAATGACTCTCTAAGGATAAAATATAAATTAATGATACAACTTAATTAGTTTGTTAAAGTCTCGGAGATCTGGAAACTCGTCAGGATAGCACCTTGTTTCTTTTTAACTAGACCATGGGACCACAAATTTACATCCTGCTTCTGAAGACAAAAATTGGCTAGAGCTGATAACCCTGTTTATCCCACAAACTATTTCCTTTCTTACCCCTTGAGGTTTGAAGTGTCCAGGAAAATATCAGCATTAAACTACTTCTAGCCATTGCATCTTGGTGATTACATTGCCTGCACACAAGCATAAATTTCTCAGACATGACATGTTGAGCACAGACAATAGAAAGGAAGGTATATTGGTTTTTCCATATTGGCTCTTACTCTGCAACATGGAATATTTGGTGACTTTATTATTGCCATGAATTCTCACACAATTCCCATCACATCACATATGTTCACATGCTTGAAAGAGCAGGAATTATTTTGACAGTATGATCCCACTAGCTATGTCAACCAGGGATAAATTTTCCAGAATTTCTGAGGGAGGGAAAGAGGAGCTTGACTTCACAATACCAGAAATTGCTACTGACTGTGACATGGATTTTGAATTTCATCCCCATCAGAAATTCCCACTGGATGCTAGATGCAATATCTTACATCATTAGAATCATAAGTTAACAGCCATGAAAAGGCCACACACTACATTCCACCTCTCTTTATTGTTCAAATCATGTCGTCCTCCTATTTAGACTACAACTGTGGAACTAGAATGTGATCAATAACTTATTAGATAAAAAGCACTGAATTAGCTGTATCAGACTAGTCTTCTGGGAAGGCACAACTAGGCCAATTGTATACCTTGTTTCTGTCCAAAGACACACCCTCTCTGTATGTTCGTTCTCATTCTGGCCAGAAACACAGAATGGACATCTACGACCACCACGTTTGGATTATGCTGCGTCAGCATATTTGGGGGACAAGGTTCATGTACTCTTGGGGCTTCAGGTGTCTCTCCTTCAGGGTCAGAAGCCTGAGATGGAACAGGTTCTCAGAAGTAGAAAAGAAGCAACAGGTTCTAAACCTTGATTTTCATGAATAATTGTTAATAGATTAATAAATAATGCGGCCACTCCACGTGGAGGATAAAAACAATGGGTCTCTAGGACCTAAAGATACTGTGTTTGTGTAGTTTGATTCAGGTGTTGGCCATTTTGGCATATTATCTGGGCCAAATTAAGTCTTCTTTGTCAAAGGCAGAATGAAGTTTCTTGTAGTCCATTCATATAAGTATTATTGAAGGTTAAGGTAGGTCATTCTAGCAAGAACAATCTGTCAGAAATCTGTCTGTGGCCTCAGTCAAACAGTGTCTTCTTTTGCAACCTCTTCAAGGCATCTTTAATTTCTTTGTTCCTCAGACTGTAAATCAAAGGATTCAACATGGGAATCACCACCGTATAGAAGACTGATGCAAATCTGTCAAAGCCGGAGGAACCACCAGTGCTGGAACTCAAATAGACAAAGATACTTGAGGTATAGAAGAG
Source organism: Litocranius walleri (assembly GCA_006410535.1). Classification (NCBI taxonomy): domain Eukaryota; kingdom Metazoa; phylum Chordata; class Mammalia; order Artiodactyla; family Bovidae; genus Litocranius; species Litocranius walleri. The sequence continues at coordinate 89,231 of SJYG01000756.1, forward strand.
AGTGACCGCTGTCAGGTGGGAGGCACAGGTGTTGAAAGCCTTGGACCTGCCACTTGCTGTCGTGATCTTCATGATGGAGATGACAATGTAGACATAGGATATCATGATAACTAAGGCATTTATTATCCCAAAGATCATTGTTAATATGGCAGTCAAGAGTTGTACAGAGAACGTGTCAGTGCAGGATAGAACTAACAGCTGGGGCAGGTCACAGAAGAAGTGGTTGATGACGTTAGGCCCACAGAAGTGGAGCTGCAGCAGGAAACACAGTTGGGATATAGAAGCAGAGAGTCCAGCCATGTAGGATCCCAGCACCATCCGACTGCAGAGAGCGGGCGACATGACTGACGAATAGAGGAGCGGGTTACAAATGGCAGCATAGCGGTCATAAGCCATGGTGGTCATGAGGCAAGACTCACTCAGCCCCATGGTGGAGAATACGAAATTCTGAATAACACAACCCACTAAGGTGATAGTTTGCTGCTCCTGGAAGAAGTCGTAGAGCATCTTGGGGGCTGTGGAGGTCACGTAGCAGATGTCCATGAAGGAGAGGTTACTGAGAAAGAAGTACATGGGGGTGTGGAGGCGGGAGTCCATTCTTATTAAGATGAGGAGCGACAGGTTCCAAGTCAGGGTCAAAATGTATATCACCAGGAATACGACAAAGAGCACTACTATGATTCTGGGGAAATCTGAGAATCCCAAGAGGATAAAATGAGTGATCTCTGTGATATTTTCTCTCCTAATCATTGGTTTGATGCTCCTAAAATTAGAAGAGAGAAGAGAGGATTCATTGCTGAGGCAGGTGAGGTGGTAGCATCACAAACCTCATATTTCCCCCCTTTGAGCCCTGGAAAAGGGGAAATGCTTTACTGTCCTGGGGAAAGGCGTCAGCTTTCCATCTTGTCCGGATGTAATGTCTCAGTGTTTCAGGGTCTCAATTATCGCATGAGGTAGATCTCATGAAAAATAAAAGACATATTAAAAAGCTGAAAACCCACTGCAATATTGTAAAGTAATTAGCCTCCAATTAAAATAAATACATTATTTTTTTAATTCAAATAAAAAACTTTGAAATAAAACAATAGAAGTCCTCTGATTGCTATATATAAATAAGAGATCATTGATTAAAATACCAGGTTTTTAAGAGACCTCTGATAATTCAATGTATAACTGAGGCTTTATAATAACAAAGCATAAATGCCTCATTCAGCATAATTTCAAAACAACTATTCTCTCCCAGATGGCCATCTGGATAGATTTTTTAAACTTTCTTCTTTTACTCACAAGATAACATGTAAAACTTTAAAAGTATATTTAACACAGCAGGTCCTAAATAGTTGGAAAATTATATCATGATTTTTAAATTTAATATTTTGGTGAGACCTAGAAGGTATGCTTATTTTCAAAACTGTAAATGAACTTGGAGAGTATTACACTTAGTGAAATAAGCCAGATAGAGAAAGACAAATACTATATGATATCACTTACATGTGGAATCTAAAAAATAAAGCAAATTAATGAAAATAATAAAAAGATGGAATAACAGTTACAGAGAACGAGCTGATAGTCGCCGGCTGAGAGAGGGGAGAGAGTGGGGCAAGGCAAAGGGGCGGAGTGAAGAGGCACAGACCGCTGTTCCTAAAACAAACAAGCCACAGGGTACATAGAGCATAACCAGTATTCTATAATGATTATGGACTGACTATAACCTTCAAAGATTGTGAATCACCACACTGCACACTTCAGGTTTATGTAATACTGTACATCATCTATACCTCAATAAAAAGTGGGTCAGTCACAAAATCTGAGAGGAAGCCAGGAAATACCTCAAGACAAATGAAAATGCAATACAGCTTTTCAAAACCTATGGGATGCACCAAAAGCATTTTTAAGTGGGAACTTCATAGAGATATAGGCCTTCTTTAGGAAAAAGGAAAAACCGAATGTACCACCTAAAAGAATTAGAAGAATAAAGCCTAAAGTCAGCAGACGGAATGAAATAATAAAGATCATATAAGAAATAGTAAAAAAAAAAAGAGCAATGAAATCAAGAACTGGTTTTTTGAAAGAGAAACAAAATTGACAAACCTTTAACCAGGATCACCAAGAAGAAAAGAGAGAGGATCCAACTGAGCAAAATAGCAAATGAAAGAGGAGAAATAAAGTAAATCCCTTATATATAAATGTTCAAGTTGCAAACCTTCAAAGATGCAAACATTCATTTACTTGTCCAATCAGGGAAGTTAGTTAAAGTATCTGGCATACACTGTCACATGCTTCTGTCTTCTACAAGTGGGCTTTTGTGTACTTTACTATACAGTACTGTATAGGCTGCAATAGTATAATATCTTCATTTTAAGCCCACAGTGTCTGAAAGAAAACGTAGAGCCAGCAGTATTGTAGCTGGTAGACTATGGTGCTTTTCAAGTTACTATATTGAAAGATTACAAATGCTTTTTTGTGTATGTGTTTGTCTTTTATGTATTATTTGTGTGAAAAGTGTTATAAACTTCTAAAAGTACCATACTACATAGCTTATTATGTTCGCTGGGTACCTAGGCTAATTTTGCTGGATTTATGAGCAGATTGGACGTGCGATGCCCTCTTGATGTGGAACTCATCCATATGTTTGTTGTTCAGTCACTCAGTCAAGTCTTGGGGACGAGCTATAAAAACAATGCCGCAGGGGGGCGGTCCTAAGATGGCAGAGGAATAGGTCGGGGAGACCACTTTCTCCCTCGCAAATTCATCAAAAGAACATTTCAACGCTGAGTAAATTCCACGAAACAACTCCTGAATGCCGGCAGAGGACATCAGGCACCCAGGAAAGCAGATCATTGTCTTCAAAAACAGGCAGGAAAAAAATATAAAAGTCAAAAAAAGAGACAAAGGAGGCAGGGAGGGAGCCCCATCCCGGGAAGGGGGTCTTGAGAAGAGAGGTTTCCAGACACCAGGAAACACTCTCGCTGCCGAGTCTGTGCCACGCCTTGGAAGCACAGAGGGCAACATAACAGGAAGGAAAAATAAATAAATAAATAAAATCAACAAGTTACGGGCCCAACAGTAACTCCCCCAGCGGAGAAGCAGCGCAGATGCCTGCATCCGCCACTAGCAAGTGGGAGCTGGGCAGGGAGGAGCGGTAGGTGCGGGCGGTGCCGGCGGTGCGGGCTGCAGTGCTTTTTAAGAATCAGGCCGGAACACCCCACACATAACCAGAGCAAACTAACTTGGGCTAGCAAACCAGACTGTGAGATAGCTACCATGCGAAATGCTCGAACATAAGACACTGCCAGGACCGCGCACAGAACAAAGGATGGAACAGAAATAGCCGGCTGCAGACCATCCCCCTCCGGTGACAGGCAGCCAGAGCCATAAAGGCTGGAATGGGGCGATCGCAGCCCAAGAGAGACATTACCTACCAAAAGCAGGCTTCTTTGCTAACTAAGACTTCTGGGGGTTCTGGACAGTCAGCATCCACCTGAGAAGGGACGCCAGCAGAACACCCAGAAAACTGAGCAGCTGAGACGGGAAAAGCAATTAGTCGCAGCGACTGCGCTCACCAAACACCTGAGCTACTCAGACCTGGGAAGGGCACAAAACGCAGGCCCAACCGAATCTGCGAGCACTGAGCCAGAGTGGCTAAGACCGGAGAGGTGCATGAAGCCTAGGGCCGGCCTCAGACGGTTCCAGCCAGAGCAACATAGAGCCTGAGCAGTGTGCGCCATGTGCAGGGGCAGGCCCAGCGTGGCTGAGACACTGCGAGCACACGCCAGTGTTATCTGGTTGCAGCATCCCTCTCTCCCTACAGCACGACTGAACAGGTGAGCCAAAAAAAAAAAAAGTGCCCACCACCGCCCCGCTTGTGTCAGGGCAGAAATCAGACACTGAAGGTACCAGCAAACAGAAGCTAAACAGAGGGAACCATCTTGGAAGTGACCCCACACTGCCCACAACACCAGAGAAAGGGCCAGAGATATCTGTATTATTTTTACGATCATTCTTTTTTTGTTGATGTTGTTGTGTGATTGTTTTTTCTTTTCTTTTTCTTCTTTTTTTAACTTTTTTAAGTCCTCTCTTTCTCCTTTAATTTTTATTTTTATTTTTATAACCTACTATTACTTTTCAAAAAAAAGACTATTTTTAAAGCAAACACCGCATTTTCTTTTTGTGGTTGTTGTTGTTTTTAAATAATTCTTGTGACTTTGTTTTTTTCTTCTTCTTCTTCTGCTTCTCTTTAATATCATATTTTTGAAAATCCAACCTCTACTCTAGATTTTTAATCTTTGCTTTTTGGTATTTGTTGTCAGTTTTGCACATTTAAAAACCCAATCTTCAGTATCCAATTTTACCTGAGAGTGAGGTTACTAGCTTAACCGCTCTCTCCTGCTTTGGACTCTCCTTTTTCTCCACCAGGTCACCTCTGTCTCCTCCCTCCCCTTCTCTTCTCTACCCGACTCCGTGACTCTCTGTGTGTTCCAGACGGTGGAGAGCACTTAGGGAACTGGTTACTGACCGGATCTGTCTCCCCTTTTCATTCCCCTCTTTTACCCTCCTGGCCACCTCTGTCTACTCCCTCCCTCTCCTCTTCCCTGTATAACTCCGTGACCACCTCTGAGTGGTCCAGGCTGAGGAGGCACATAAGGAGGTGATCACTGGCTAGCTTGCTCTCTCCCCTTTTGATCCCACCTCATCTCATTCCAGTTGCCTCTAACTCCCCCCTCCCTCTTCTCTTCTCCATGTAACTCAGTGAACCTCTCTGGGTGTCCCTCAATGTGGAGAAACTTTTCATCTTTAACCTAGATGTTTTATCATCGGTGCTGTATAGATGGAGAAGTCTTGAGGCTATTGTAAAAATAAAACTGAAAACCAGAAGCAAGAGGCTTAAGTCCAAATCCTGAGAACATCAGAGAAAACCTGAATCCAGGGAACATTAATCAATAGGAGCTCATCAAACGCCTCCACACCTACACTGAAACCAAAACCACCCAAGGGCCAACAAGTTCCAGAGCAAGACATACCATGCAAATTCTCCAACAACATAGGAACACACTCCTGAGCTTCAATATACAAGCAGCTCAAAGTTACTCCAAAACCACTGACATCTCATAACCCATTACTGGACACTTCATTGCACTCCAGAGAGAAGAAATCCAGCTCCACCCACCAGAACTCCAACACAAGCCTCCTTAACCAAGAAACCTTGACAAGCCACTGATACAACCCCACCCACCATGAGGGAACTCCATAATAAAGAGAACTCCACAAATTCCCAGAATATAGAAAGGCCACCCCAAATGCAACAATATAACCAAGATGAAGAGACAGAGGAATACCCAGCAGGTAAAGGAATAGGAGAAATGCCCACAAAACCAAACAAAACAGGAAGAGATAGGGAATCTACCTGAGAAAGAATTCCGAATATTGATAGTGAAAATGATCCAAAATCTTGAAATCAAAATGGAATCACAGATAAATAGCCTGGAGACAAGGATGGAGAAGATGTAAGAAAGGTTTAACAAAGACCTAGAAGAAATAAAAAACAGTCAATATACAATGAATAATGCAATAAATGAGATCAGAAACACTCTGGAGGCTACAAATAGTAGAAGATCAGAGGCAGAAGATAGGATTAGTGAAATAGAAGATAGAATGGTAGAAATAAATGAATCAGAGAGGAAAAAAGAAAA
>SJYG01000756.1:102920-119886 GCA_006410535.1 Litocranius walleri
TTGCTTCCTGACCTGCATACAGATTTCTCAAGAGGCAGGTCAGGTGGTCTGGTATTCCCATCTCTTGAAGAATTTTCCACAGTTTATTGTGATGCACACAGTCAAAGGCTTTGGCATAGTCAATAAAGCAGAAATAGATGTTTTTCTGGAACTCTATTGCTTTTTCCATGATCCAGCGGATGTTGGCAATTTGATCTCTGGTTCCTCTACCTTTTCTAAAACCAGCTTGAACATCAAGGAGTTCACAGTTCATGTATTGCTGAAGCCTGGCCTGGAGAAATTTGAGCATTACTTTACTAGCATGTGAGATGAGTGCAATTGTGTGGTAGTTTGAGCATTCTTTGGCATTGCCTTTCTTTGGAATTGGAATGAAAACTGACCTTTTCCAGTCCTGTAGCCACTGCTGAGTTTTCCACATTTCCTGGCATATTGAGTGCAGCAGTTTCACAGCATCATCTTTCAGGATTTGATACAGCTCCACTGGAATTCCATCACCTCCACCAGCCTTGTTTGTAGTGATGCTTTCTAAGGCCCACTTGACTTCAGATTCCAAGATGTCTGGCTCTAGATTAGTGATCACATCATCATGATTATCTTGGTCGTGAATATCGTTTTTGTACAGTTCTTTGGTGTATTCTTGCCACATCTTCTTAATATCTTCTGCTTGTGTTAGGTCCATACCATTTTTGTCCCTTATTTAAAAGGACTAGCAAAATTAAAAGATATGATTTTATATAATCTTGGCATGAAAAAAAATTTCTGAAGTACAATAATGAACCAGAGACTGTAAGAGAAAAACTATAAAAATTTGAAAATTGATTATGACTGAAAATTCCACTTACCTAAAATAATTTTGAAATACACTTGATGAAATGGCAACTATAAACACAAAATACTTTTAAGAGGCAAGGTGGTAAAGCCTGTAACATAAAAAGCATAAGCCTATAAGGGGTGGGCATACATATGTATCAAAATCTTTTTCAAATCTGATCTACTAAGGACATGGTCACTTGGGAGTTTGTGCAGGTTAAGAAAGCCAAGAATGTCATCAGATTAAGAACGACCTAAGAAGGTTCAAAGGAGGCAGTGAAACAGCCACTATGTCTGTTTGGTGGAGAAGGAAATGGCAACCCACTCCAGTATTCTCGTCTGGAGAATTCCACAATGGAGGAGCCTCGTGGGCTCTAGTCCATGGAGGTCTTAAAGAGTCGGGCACGACTGAGTGACTAACACACACATGGGCTTGGAGAGGGGCACCTCTGATATCTGTGTCACCCACTCTAGCATCCTCATATCCCAGGATCTCCAAAGATGACAGTGGAAAATTAGGGAACTATAATTCAAAAGGCCATGGCATTATACATGAGTAGTTCTGACGTATTACTATGGAGTAACTAGCTTGCTTACTTGTATAGAAATTAATGATTCAAAGCTATATATTGAAATGGGTATCAAATCAACTGTTATTATATGAAAGCATCCTCAAGAGACCAAATTAATTTGGAAGAGCTCTTGACAAGAATAAGTCAGACATGTTTAGACCATAGTTAATTTCCATTAAGTTCAGTAAATGATTATTTTTGATTCAACACAATTCACTTTTACAAGGTAGTAAGTTTAATAGATATTATCTCATTTTATTTAGATGATTCTTTACCCTCATTTTCCAGGAGGAAAACAAAATCAGAAGGTAACAATGTTCAAGATCCCATCCTTAAGAAAGTGCAGAACTGGAACTCAACATCCATCCACCACCCCAGAGCAATACCTGATGTTTACACTACAGATTAACCTTTTCACTGAAGGTTAGAGAACTGGTATAAAGGGGAAAGGAAACTTGAGGAAGAGCCATAAGTGGGAGGTCTGGACTTGAGAGGGGGGAAAGAGTAGAAAGATGGGAGCCACCGAGGGCTACAAACGTTCTTCTGCACAGGTCCCACTGGATGGTTCCCACGGCCATAGCGACATCACACAGTGTACTAGTCTCTCTAAATTATGCCCTCTCACCTTCACCCAGACACCCAGAAAGACAAAGTTCTTGCCAGAGGTTGAAACATTGTACTTCTTTTCCAAAGGAATTCTCCAGGTGGATCCTGTTCCTCTCTGAGATGGGAACCTTCAAACCATTATACACTCACAGTCAGAGAGAGGCCCACATTGAATGTCCTCTTAAATGTGTTACTAAGGGCAGATTAGGTGGGAGGGAAGATGATCAGGGGACAAAATCTCCAAGCACTTGCTCTCTGGAGTCATGGTTGCCATGGAGTTTCTGTCCCTGCTAATTTCATGCCCTCGGTTACCATGTCCCTCCTGAGTCAGTTCTCACTCTCCCTTGGGCCTGACATGATCTCATATTATAGCTTTTCTTCTCATGAAATTGGAGTCCTATGAGCTGAAATGGACATGGCGACCCTCTAGTCCCATACCTAGGGTTTCCAAGTGAGGGTCTGAACATATGGAGCTAAAATTTTGCCCGAGATGAACAGTTAGCTGGAAAAGTACTTGGAACACAGAAAAATACATATATATGAACATGTTCCTGTTTGCATTTCCTTTTATAGATATACACATACCTATATGCATGCTTCACATTCCAAGAAGTCTGGCTCTAGATTAGTGATCACATCATCATGTTTGTCTGCTTCATGAAGATTTTTTTTATATAGTTCTTCTCTGGTCCTCTGCCCTTTCTAAATCCAGCTTGTACATCTGGAAGTTCTAGGTTCACACACTATTGAATCCTAGCTTGAAGGATTTTGAGCATGACCTTGCTAGTATGTGAAATGAGTGCAACTGTGTGGTAGTTTGAACATTCTTTGGCATTGCTCTTCTTTGGGATTGGAATGAAAACTGACCTTTTCCAGTCCTGTGGCCACTGCTGAGATTTCCATATTTTCTAGCATTTTAAGAAATGCAAATCAAATCTACAATGAGATATCACCTCACACTGCTAAGAATGGCCATCATCCAAAAGCTTATAAACAATAAATGCTGGAGAGGGTGTGGAGAAATGGAATGTTCTTGCACTGTTGGTGGAAATGTAAGTTGATACAGTCACTTTGGAAGATCTCTTTATTTACACAGTCATTTATTGCTATGAATTTCCCTCTTAAAACTGATTTTGCTACATTTCATAAATTATATGTTGTATTTCTACTTCCTTTGTCTCAAGACATTTTTTAAAAATACTCGTTTATTGCTGGGGTCCATCCCCGGTAGATCCAGGGTGATTCGAAGTGGGGGACGAAATAGGCCCCCTGAAAAAAAACTTATTTTATTACAGATATAGATAGAGATTAGAAGCGGATAGTGTAGTAGGAAAATTAGTGGAGAAAAAGAGGCTGAATAATTGGTTTACATGGAATATCAATCACCACCTACGTAGGCCACAGGTGTCTTTCCATTCTCCCGAAGGAGAAGAGATACTGAGGCCTCCCCGGTCAGATCTTAGAAGCCCAGGCAGAGTTAGTAGGCTTGGTGCGTAACCCCATACCAGATGGGAATTCAGCCAGGAAAACGGGGAGCAAGAAAGAAACGACACGGGGAAATCAGTCTTTCCGGAACTGATCCGATTTCTTTATTTTTCAGGTTTGTTTATATACCTTTGTTATACATAGGGATGAATACAGAGTCACGCGGGGGTCAGCAGACCTGACCCTTGTCACAATCAGGTGCTTCATATAAAATTATACAAAGGTCTTATGAGTTTTTACATCATTTTCTGACCATGAGGTCTGCTGACATTTTACGGCCCTTTCTGATACCAGTCAGTTAACCAGAAAACTTATGTTTCCAGGGGTGATTTTTCCTTAAATCAGGCACCACCCTCCAAATAAAGTTGCATTCCTATAGGGTGAGGGTGTAGTGAGTTACAATCAAGAAAGGAATTTACTTAACCTAACGTTAACATGATTAGTCTTAAAGGTTAATAGTTATTTCTCCTATAAGCTTAAAGGTTAATACTTATTTCTCCTATACGCTAGTTATATTCATTATAAGGGCAGGGAATATGAAGATTTAGCAGCAAACATCAGCCCAACAAATGAAAATCTTTTTACCAATGTTTCCCTTAAAATCTATTTAGTCTTAAGATAGTGATAAAGTTACATTTTGACATAGCAAGAACACAGTGATTTATAACAAAGTACAGTGATCTATAACAAAAGAGAAAATTCATTAACTCAAAATGTATAGTATTGCTAACATCAAAAACTACTATATTTCCCTTTCTATATTCCAAATACATTGATTAATATATTCCCAGGTGCCTAAGGATATGGAGGCCTGGCGGCAATCATTGATTCAACAATGAGAAAAGCCCTATGCTAATACTCCAAACTCTCTGTGCTGTTTATGGTTGAGAGGTTGTCACACAAGCTAGTCTGTCAGCAGAGAAATTTGACCTGAGACACGCTTGTCACACCCAGGGCAGGGAATTAGCAGTAATTATTGACAGGACAAATGAAAAAACCCTTCACCAATATAATTCCTAATCAACCCACTAATGCTCTACTAATGATCTTCTAACTTCTCAAAAAAGTCTGTATTTAGAAAGTTTTAAAGCATCCCATGCCTCTCACAGTTAGGGGGTGGTAAACAATCACATGCAGCTGGACGAACCTGATCAGGCAGGCCAGAGAACCTTCAGAGTTCGTAAGTTGAAACACTCTTGTCATGCCCGGGAATTTTTATTAACTGGAGCTGCAAGTTAACTCCTTCTCCAAGAGAAATGGTTATGGGGGAGAGCTCCTCGTAAAGTACTATGATTTTGGGGGTAGATGCTCAGGAACAGGGGGTTTCCTGAGGCTTGATCACACCTTTGCGTATGCCAAGCTTCTTTCCTCATGACCTTTGCCATGGGCGGAGTTCCTCACGCTGGCCCCCAGCAGTTTATTTATTAATTTGGCTGCACTGGGTCTTATTTGAAGCATGTGGGATCTTTCATTGTGCTGCACAGACTCTCTGGCTGTGGAGTATCGGCTGAGTCACTGGAGTGTGCAGGCTTAGTTGTTCTGCAGCACGTGGGATCTTAGTCAGGGATCAGACTCATGTCCCCTTCATTGTAAGGCAGATTCTTAACTGCTGGACCAGCAGGGGTGTCCTACCTGTTTTTAATTTTTGAATTTGATTTCTTCCATGATCCATGATGTTCAGTAGCATGCTGTTTAACTTCCTTATGTTTGCAAATATTCCAGTATTCTTTTTGTATTTAATTTACAATTTCACACATTTGTGTCTGGAAAAGATGTTTGATATCATTTCAGTCTTCTTTTATTTCTTGAGACTTGTTTTGTGGCCTAACATATGCTCTGTCTCAGAGGATGATTTATATGCATTTGTAAAGACTATGGAGAAGGCAATGGCACCCCACTCCAGTACTCTTGCCTGGAAAATCCCATGGATGGAAGAGCCTGGTGGGCTCCAGTCCATGGGGTCGCTGAGAGTCAGGCACGACTGAGCAATTTCACTTTCCCTTTTCACTTTCATGCATTGGAGAAGGAAATGGCAACCCACTCCAGGATTCTTGCCTGGAGAATCTCAGGGACAGAGGAGCCCAGTAGGCTACCATCTATGGGGTCGCACAGAGTCGGACACAACTGAAGCAACTTAGCAGAAGTAGCAGCAGCAAAGACAGTGTGTTTTACTTCCTTTGTGTGTATGTTCTGTGTCACTTAAACATCTCTGTTTTAATGTGTAGCTTAATCCCAATGTTTTATTACTGATATTTTGTCTGGAAGATCTATCCATTGTTTAAAGTGGGATATTGAATTTCCTTACTCTTATTGTAATGCTATCTGCTTCTTCCTTCAAGCCTGTTAATATTTTGTTTGTATATTTACATGTTCTATGCTGAGTTTATATATATTTACAAAGGCTATACCCCTTTGTGGGACTGATCCCTTTATCATTGTATAATGACTTTGTTTGCCTCTTATAATACTTTTTATCTTAAAGTCTAATTTTTCTGAGATAAGTGTAGCTTAACCCTGCTCTATTTTGGTTTTTACTTCCATGGAATTACTTTTGCCATCCCTTTACTTTCAATCTATTTCAATTTTTTTTCTGTTCTTAAAGCTGTAGTGAGTCTCTTGTAGGTACATATAGCTGGGCTCAACTTTTATATCTGTTCACCACTCATTGTGTTTCATTGGAGAATTTAGTATTTATATTTAAATTATTATTGAGAGATGTGAATTCACTATTGCCATTTTGTTTATTTTCCCGACTGTTTGTAATTCCTTTCTTTCTTCTTCTTCTGCTTCCTTTATAATTTGCTGATTTTGTGTAGTGGTATGCTTAGATTCATTTCTCTTTATCTTTTGTGAATTTACTATAGATTGGCTTTGTATTACCCCTGAGGCTTACATTAAAGATCTTATCCTAAAACAATGTTTTAACATAAAAACAACTTAATATTCAAATGCATGCAGGAACAATTTTTACCTTTCTCTCTCATATTTTACTTTTTTGATGTAATAATTTATTTAATAAATTATTGGAGTGTTAGTTATGTTTACCACTTCTAAGTTTTTATCTTCACACCAGATTTATAAGTGACATACCAGCATGGCTACACTGGCATATTCAGAATTCAACTCCTACCAGAGAGATTTATGTTTTTATTGCGTTGCTAATTAGTGATCTTTTGTTTCTGCTTGAAAAAGTCCCTTTAATGTTTGCTGTAAAGTCAACCTAGTGTAAAATTATCAGATTCATTTTTCTGGAAAACTAGCTATCACTCCTTCAATCCTGAAGGACAACTCACCCAGAAAGACCACTGTTGGTTGGGAAGTTTTTCTTTCAGCACTTCGAGTATATAGTGCCCCTGCCTTTGGGATGAAACATGCTAGTGAAAAAGCTACTGAGAGCCCTAAGAAAGTTCTCTTGTATGTAACAAGTTGCTTTTCTCTTGCATCTTTTAAGATTATCTCCTTTACCTTTTGACATTTTATTTGTGACATGCTCAGTTTGGTTCTCTCTGTATTCAAATCACTGATCACCAGGGAAATGTAAATTAAAGCCACCAGGATACATCATTTCACAACTGCTAGAATGGCAATCATTAAGAAAAAGGGAGAGCACAGGTGTTGGTAAGGATGTGGCGATAAGAGAATGCTTGTGCACTGTGGGTAGGGATACACAAATGGGCTCAGCTGCTACAGAAAACATTATGGAGATTCCTCAAAAATTAAGAACAGATCTACCATATGGTCCAGCAATCCCACTTATGGGTATATATCCAATGGAAAATAAAAATAGGACATTGAAAAGATATGTGCTTCCATATTTATTGCCGCATTAATCACAAAGCCAAAATATGGAAACAAGCTAGGAGTCCATCAACAGATGATTCAATGATGAAGACAAGGGGCATACAAACAAGAGAAAAATGTTCAGCTTCGATAGGAGCAGGGGGACTGAAGAGGTGAATTTAGAGGGCACAGACTTGCAATTAGAGGATGAATAAGTTCTGGAGGTCTAATGCACAGCATAGTGATTATAATCAACACCATATTTTCAACATGTAGCAGGTGTCTCTCTTCTGCTGAAGACTTCAGAGACTGTTAGAAACAGCTTTTGCATACACACTTACACATTTTTAAAGAGCAATGCATAAGAAAATGTACCTGTGTTTGGATGGGGTGGAGTGGGCACATATCCTTTATTTATTTATAGCATATCCTTTATTTATATAGCACTATTTCTTTGGCATGGGGTAGCCCTAATTATACTCTAGCAAAAGTTCAACAGTTCCCCTCCTCTCAGTCGTATTCATGTGTGAACTAATGGAAAATTGTGCAAGGGCTTCTTCACTTACAGCTGTTAATTAAGTAGGATAATTCATGGGACCATTGGCATTGACCCTAAAACAGCATTAAGAATCCAATGACTGTGCGAAACAGATTGTCAGTCCAGGTTCAATGCATGAGACAAGGTGCTCAGGGCAGGGGCACTGGGATGGCCCTGAGGGATGGGAAGGAAGAGAGGTGGGAGGGGGGTTCAGGAAGGGAACACATGCACACCCGTGGCTGATTCCAGTCAGTGTATGGCAAAGCCACTACAATATTGTAAAGTAATAGCATCCAGTTAAAATAAATTAAAAACAAATCAACAACAACAGAATCCAATGACTCTCCAAGGATAAAATATAAATTAATGATACAATTTAATTAGTTTGTTAAAGTCTGGGAGATCTGGAAACTCTGAAAAACCTTGTTTTTCTTTTTAACCAGACCATGGGACCACAAATTTACATCCTGCTTCTGAAGACAAAAATTGGCTAGAGCTGATAACCCTGTTTATTCCACAAACTATTTCCTTTCTTGCCCCTTGAGGTTTGAAGTGTCCAGGAAAATATCAGCATTAAACTACTTCTAGCCATTGCATCTTGGTGATTACATTGCCTGCACACAAGCATAAATTTCTCAGACATGACACATTGAGCACAGACAATAGAAAGGAAGGTATATTGGTTTTTCCATATTGGCTCTTACTCTGCAACATGGAATATTTGGTGACTTTATTATTCCCATCACATCACATATGTTCAGATGCTTGAAAGAGCAGGAATTATTTTGACAGTATGATCCCACTAGCTATGTCAACCAGGGGTAAATTTTCCAGACTTACTGAGGGAGGGAAAGAGGAGCTTGACTTCACAATATCAGAAATTGCTACTGACTGTGACATGGATTTTGAGTATCATCCCTGTCAGAAATCCCCACTGGACGCTAGATGCAAATACAGCATCAGAATCATAAGTTAACAGCCCTGAAGGGGCCACACACTTCATTCCACCTCTCTTGATTGTTCAAATCATGTTGTCCTCCTATTTAGACTACAGTTGTGGAACTAGAATGTGGTCAATAAGTTATAGATAAAAAGCACTGAAAGAGGTATTCCCCAAACATTAGCTGTATCAGACTAGTCTTCCGGGAAGGCACAACTAGGCCAATTGTATACCTTGTTTCTGTCCAAAGACACACCCTCTCTATGTGTTCGTTCTCATTCCGGCCAGAAACACAGAATGCACATCGATGACAACTACGTCGGGATTATGCTGCATCAGCATATTTGGGGGACAAGGTTCATGTACTCCTGGGGCTTCAGGTTTCTCTCCTTCAGGGTCAGAAGGCTGAGTTAGAACAGGTTCCATCTCAGAAGTAGAAAAGAAGCAACAGGTTCTAAACCTTGATTTTCATGAATAATTGTTTCAAGATTAATAATAATGAAGCCACTCCACGTGGAGGATAAAAACAATGGGTCTCTAGGACTTAAAGATACTGTTTGTGTAGTTTGATTCAGGTGTTGGCCATTTTGGCATATTATCTGGGCCAAATTAAGTCTTCTTTGTCAAAGGCAGAATGAACTTTGTTGTAGTTCATTCATATAAATATTATTGAGGGTTAAGGTAGGTCATTCTAATAAGACAAATCTGTCAGAAATCTCAGTCTGTGGCCTCAGCCAAACTGTCTCTTCTTTTGCAACCTCTTCAAGGCATCTTTAATTTCTTTGTTCCTCAGACTGTAAATCAAAGGATTCAACATGGGAATCACCACCGTATAGAAGACTGATGCAAATCTGTCAAAGCTGGAGGAACCACCAGTGCTGGAACTCAAATAGACAAAGATACTTGAGGTATAGAAGAGAGTGACCGCTGTCAGGTGGGAGGCACAGGTGTTGAAAGCCTTGGACCTGCCACTTGCTGTCGTGATCTTCATGATGGAGATGACAATGTAGACATAGGATATCATGATAACTAAGGCATTTATTATCCCAAAGATCATTGTTAATATGGCAGTCAAGAGTTGTACAGAGAACGTGTCAGTGCAGGATAGAACTAACAGCTGGGGCAGGTCACAGAAGAAGTGGTTGATGACGTTAGGCCCACAGAAGTGGAGCTGCAGCAGGAAACACAGTTGGGATATAGAAGCAGAGAGTCCAGCCATGTAGGATCCCAGCACCATCCGACCACAGAGAGCAGGCGACATGACTGACGAATAGAGGAGTGGGTTACAAATGGCAGCATAGCGGTCATAAGCCATGGCGGTCATGAGGCAAGACTCACTCAGCCCCATGGTGGAGAATACAAAGTACTGAACAGCACAACCCACTAAGGTGATAGTTTGCTGCTCCTGGAAGAAGTCGTAGAGCATCTTGGGGGCTGTGGAGGTCACGTAGCAGATGTCTATGAAGGAGAGGTTACTGAGAAAGAAGTACATGGGGGTGTGGAGGTGGGAGTCCATTCTTATTAAGATGAGGAGAGACAGGTTCCAAGTCAGGGTCAAAATGTATATCACCAGGAATACGACAAAGAGCACTACTATGATTCTGGGNGGTTCATGTACTCCTGGGGCTTCAGGTTTCTCTCCTTCAGGGTCAGAAGGCTGAGTTAGAACAGGTTCCATCTCAGAAGTAGAAAAGAAGCAACAGGTTCTAAACCTTGATTTTCATGAATAATTGTTTCAAGATTAATAATAATGAAGCCACTCCACGTGGAGGATAAAAACAATGGGTCTCTAGGACTTAAAGATACTGTTTGTGTAGTTTGATTCAGGTGTTGGCCATTTTGGCATATTATCTGGGCCAAATTAAGTCTTCTTTGTCAAAGGCAGAATGAACTTTGTTGTAGTTCATTCATATAAATATTATTGAGGGTTAAGGTAGGTCATTCTAATAAGACAAATCTGTCAGAAATCTCAGTCTGTGGCCTCAGCCAAACTGTCTCTTCTTTTGCAACCTCTTCAAGGCATCTTTAATTTCTTTGTTCCTCAGACTGTAAATCAAAGGATTCAACATGGGAATCACCACCGTATAGAAGACTGATGCAAATCTGTCAAAGCTGGAGGAACCACCAGTGCTGGAACTCAAATAGACAAAGATACTTGAGGTATAGAAGAGAGTGACCGCTGTCAGGTGGGAGGCACAGGTGTTGAAAGCCTTGGACCTGCCACTTGCTGTCGTGATCTTCATGATGGAGATGACAATGTAGACATAGGATATCATGATAACTAAGGCATTTATTATCCCAAAGATCATTGTTAATATGGCAGTCAAGAGTTGTACAGAGAACGTGTCAGTGCAGGATAGAACTAACAGCTGGGGCAGGTCACAGAAGAAGTGGTTGATGACGTTAGGCCCACAGAAGTGGAGCTGCAGCAGGAAACACAGTTGGGATATAGAAGCAGAGAGTCCAGCCATGTAGGATCCCAGCACCATCCGACCACAGAGAGCAGGCGACATGACTGACGAATAGAGGAGTGGGTTACAAATGGCAGCATAGCGGTCATAAGCCATGGCGGTCATGAGGCAAGACTCACTCAGCCCCATGGTGGAGAATACAAAGTACTGAACAGCACAACCCACTAAGGTGATAGTTTGCTGCTCCTGGAAGAAGTCGTAGAGCATCTTGGGGGCTGTGGAGGTCACGTAGCAGATGTCCATGAAGGAGAGGTTACTGAGAAAGAAGTACATGGGGGTGTGGAGGTGGGAGTCCATTCTTATTAAGATGAGGAGAGACAGGTTCCAAGTCAGGGTCAAAATGTATATCACCAGGAATACGACAAAGAGCACTACTATGATTCTGGGGAAATCTGAGAATCCCAAGAGGATAAAATGCATGATCTTTGTAATATTTCCTCCTCCAATCATTGGCCTTGTAGTCCTAAAATCAGAAAGAGACAAGAGAATGTGTTGCTGGCTCAGGCGACATGGTAGCATCTCAATTCTCATATACGTGGTACTTTTACCACCATTGCGCCCTGGATAAAAGGCAATGCTCCGCTGCCCTGGAGAAAAGGTCTCAGCTTTCCATCTTGAATTGTCAGGAAGTGACTCCTCACTGCTTCAGGTTCTCAATTATAGTTAAAAGATATATTTAAAAAGTTGAAAACTTTTTAAAAAAGCAATAGTAATCTTGTGATTATTATATATAAGAAAAAGATCATTGATTAAAATGCTAGGTTTTTTCCAAGACCTTTAATAATGTATAACTGCTGCTTTATAATAATATAGCATAAGTGGTATCATTTCAGGATAAATTTGAAGTAGCTTTTCTCCTAGATGATATCTAGAAAGATTTTTCTATTTTCTTCTTTTATCCATAGGAAAGTCACTCCGTTTATAATAACGTCTCAGTCTTTTACAGATATATTTATTACAGTGGCCCCTAAATGGCCTAGAAAAGTACATCATGATTCGTAATCCTAAATTGTTGGAGAGATACAGCATGAATGCCCAGTTAAGTTATGTAGTAAGTGTTCTTAGGGAGGCCTTCATGTGAAATATTTCAAAAATAAGCTAGTACAACTCACTACTGGCCCCCATTCTTGGCCTATTTCTATAATATTTTTCTTCTCGGGAAACAGCAGAGAACTGTGGTTAAGGGTTCAGACTTTGGAGTTTCAGTTCTGAGTGTCATAATCAAGATGGCAGTATAGATCATTCCTAATTTCAGTTCCCCCCACTTAAAAAGGAACTAGCACCTATTCATAGGAAGAATACCAGTGTGAAAATCCTAAAACGCAGCGGTGAATGTGCAGCACCCTCCTGGAGCACATTGCCCAAGAAAAGAGACATTGGGGGAGTAGAGACGCCCCCCCTCTGACAGTCTTGCCTTCCCCACTACCGGTTCAGCGTCACACCAGGAGGGCTCCTCTTGGTCTATGGTTTTCCTGCCAAACTGGACAACCTAGAAAAAATGAATAAATTTCTAGAAATATACAACTTAGGAAAACTGAATCAAGGGGAAACAGAAAGACTAAGCAGGCCAAGGATGACTAAGGAGATTGAATCAGTAATTAAAAACCTCCCAGCAAAGAAAAACCCAGGACCAGAAGGCTTCATGATGAATTCTATCAAACATTTAAAGACGATTAATACCAATCATTTTCAAAGTCTTCCAAAAAGTTAAAGAAAAAATTAACATTTCCAAACTCATTTTGCAAAGCCAATATAATACTTTGATACTAAAGTGAGACAGAGAAATTACAAGAAAATAAAATCACAGGTCATTACCCTTGATAAATGGAGATTTTTAAACTCTCAACAAAATACAGCAAATAAAATTCAGCAGCACATAGACAGGATCATACAGCATGATCTGGTTCATTCCTGAGATGCAAGAATGGGTCGATCAATCGATGTGATACACTGCTTTAATATAATGAAATGTAAATATCACATAATCCTCTCAATAAATGCACAAAAAGCTTTTAACAAATTCAACATCCAAACATGACAAAAATTCACAAGTCAAGTATCGAAGGGCTTCATCTCAATATAATAAAGCACATAGTAACATGCCTTCATCTAACATACTCAGTGGTGAGTGATTGAAAGCGTCTGTCCTAAGATCAGGAGTAAGACAAGTAACTAACAATTCCTACCCAACATAGCTCTAGAAATCCAAGCCAGGTCAATCAGGCATGAAAGATAAATAAATAAATAAATGGCATGAGAATTGGAAATAATTGAAACGGTTTCTGTTTATTGACAACATTTTTAACACAGAAAATCCTAAAGATTCCACCCCAAAACAGTAAGATCTTATGAACAAATTTAGTTAACTGCAGTACACCAAATCAACAGATAGAAATCAGTTGCATTTCTATGACCTAGAAAAAATTATCTGAAAAAAAGAAATATAACAATTACATTTACAGTAGTATCAAAAACAAAACACTCAGGAATGAATTAACTGAGGAGAGGAAAGACCTTCAAAATGAACATTCACTGTAAGACATCGACAAAAGAAAGTGAAAAGACACAAGTCAATAGAAAGATCTTCCCTGTTCATGGACTGAAAAAATGGATAGTGTTAAATTGTCCGTAATGCCCAAAGCCATTGACAGATTCAGTGCAGTGCCTATCAAGATTCCAAAGACATTTTTCACAGAAATAGAACAACAATTCCAAAATTGGCACAGCACCACAAACACCCTGAATCGACGAAGCAATCCTGAGAAAGAGACCAAAGCTGGAGACAGTAGGCTTCCCGATTTCAAACTGCATTACAGAGCTATAGTTAAAAAGAAAAAGTGAGACTATACCAAACTAAAAAGCAAAAGAAATAAACAAAAGGAGAAGGCAGCCCATGAACTGGGAGAAAATATTTGCAGAAACACGTCTAGTAAGGAGTTAGCGTCCAAAATACATACACTCATGCTCACTCGTGAGTTATTTACAATTATTACAGTAGCTGAAACATTAAAACAACTTAGATGTCCACTGAAAGGTGAATGGGTACTATGGCCATACTACCCTGATTGTGTCCAATCTTGTCTGAAAAGTGAATGAATAAAACAAAAATTACACCCACACACACATACACATGTATACACATATATACGTATATATGAAATATTCAGACATGAAAAAGAAAATCTTGGCATTTGCAACAGCTTGGGTAGATCTCAAGGGCATTCTGCTAAGTGAGATCAGTCACAGAGAGAAAAACAAATACTGTATAATCTCCCTTTATGCAGAATCTAAAAATAAATCTCATTTTTTAAAAAAATCAGATTGTGATTGACAGAGGCAGGAGTAGAAGATGGAGCAACTGGTTAAAAATGATCAGAAGGTGTAAACTCCCAGTCAGAAGGTAAGTTCTGGGGATGCAATGTGCAACATGGTAACATGACTTAATGACACTGTATTGAATATTTGAAAGTTTCTAAGAAAATAGGCCTCCAAAGATCTCATAGTAAGGAATAACATTATGCATATGGAAAGGGATGGACGCTAACTGTCTTATCGTGGTAATCATTGGGCAGTATATACATGCATCAAATCACTGTGTGTGTGCCTTGCTGCTCTCGTTCGGTTGCTAAGTCCCATCTGACTCTTTGGGACAAGCAGCAGACCAAGCTCCTCTGTCCTTCACTGTCTCCCAGAGTTTGCTCAAACTCATGCTCATTAGGTCAGTGATGCCATCCAACTGTCT
This sequence comes from Litocranius walleri, assembly GCA_006410535.1. Lineage (NCBI taxonomy): Eukaryota > Metazoa > Chordata > Mammalia > Artiodactyla > Bovidae > Litocranius > Litocranius walleri. Next base: position 117,865 of record SJYG01000756.1, read on the forward strand.
CATCCTCTGTACCCTCTTCTCCTTCTGCCCTCAATCTTTCCCAGCATCAGGGTCTTTTCTAATGAGTCGGCTCTTAACATGAGGTGGCCAATGTATTGGAGTTTCAGCCTCAGCATCAGTTCTTCCAATGAATATTTAGGATTGATTTCCTTTAGGATGGACTGGTTGGATCTCTTTGTAGTCGAAGGGACTCCCAAGAGCCCTCTCCAACACCATAATTAAAATGCATCAATTCTTCAGTGCTTAGCCATCTTTATGGTCCAACTGTCACATCTGTACATGACTACTGGAAAAACCATAGCGTTGACTATACAGTAAAGAGATGTCTCTGCTTTTTATAATACTATCTAGCTTTGTCGTAGCTTTTCTGTGAGAAGCAAACATCTTTTAAATTCGTGGCTGCAGCCACTGTCTGCAGTGATCTTGGAGCTCAAGAAAATAAAATCTGTCATTGTTCCTACTTTTTCCCCATCTATTTGCCATGAAGTAATGGGACTGGATGCCATGATCTTCATTTTTTGAATGTTGAGTTTTAAACCAGCATTTTCACTCTCCTTTTTCACCCATATCAAGAGACTCTTTATAGAGTTTCTTTTCTTTTTCTGTCATTAAAGTGATATCATCTACCTATCTGAGGTTGCTGATATTTCTCCAAGCAATCTTAATTCCAGCTTGTGATTCATGCAGCCCAACATTCACATGATGTACTCTGCATACATGTTAAATGAGCTGGATGACAGTATACAGCCTTGATGTACTCACGCCTCAATTTTGAACCAGTCTATTGCTCATGTCTGGTTCTAACTGTTGCTTCTTGACCTGCATACAGGTTTCTCAGGACACAAGTAAGGTGGCCTGGTATTCTCACCTCTTTAAGAATTTTCCAAGGATTGTTGTGATCCACACAACCAAAGCCTTTAGCACAGTCAGTGAAGCAGAAGTAGATGTTTATCTGAATTCCCTTGCTTTTTCTATGCTTCAACAGATGTTGGCAATTTGATCTCTGGTTCCTCTGCCTTTTCTAAATCCAGCTTGTACATCTGGAAGTTCTCAATTTACATGCAACTGAAGCCTGGCTTGAAGGATTTCGAGTGTAACCTTGCTAGCATGTGAGATGAGTGCAGTTGTAAGATGCTTTGGATATTCTTTGGCATTGCCTTTCTTTGGCATTGGAATGAAAATTGACCTTTTCCCGTCCTGTGGCCACTGCTGAGTTTTAAGTAGGAAGTCAAGAAACACCTGGAGCAACAGGCAAACTTGGCCTTGGAATGCAGAATGAAGCAGGGCAAAGACTAATAGAGTTTTGCCAAGAAAATGCACTAGTTATAGCAAACACCCTCTTCCAACAACACAAGAGAAGACTCTACACATGGACATCACCAGATGGTCAACACTGAAATCAGATTGATTATATTCTATGCAGCCAAAGATGGAGATGCTCTATACAGTCAACAAAAACAAGACCAGGAGCTGACTGTAGCTCAAATCATGAACTCCTTATTACCAAATTCAGACTTAAACTGAAGAAAGTAGGGAAAACCACTAAACCATGTAGTTATGACCTAAATCAAATCCCTTATGATTATACAGTGGAAGTGAGAAATAGATTTAAAGGACTAGACCTGATAGATAGAGTGCCTGATGAACTATGGAATTAGGTTTGTGACACTGTACAGGAGACAGGGATCAAGACCATCCCCATGGAAAAGAAATGCAAAAAAGCAAAATGGCTGTCTGGAGAGGCCTTACAAATAGCTGTGAAAAGAAGAGAAGCAAAAAGCAAAGGAGAAAAAGAAAGATATAAGCATCTGAATGCAGAGTTCCAAAGAATAGCAAGAAGAGATAAGAAAGCCTTCTTTAGCAATCAATGCAAAGAAATAGAGGAAAAGAACAGAATGGGAAAGACTAGAGATCTCTTCAAGAAAATTAGAGATACCAAGGGAACATTTCATGCAAAGATGAGCTCAATAAAGGACAGAAATTGTATGGACCTAACAGAAGCAGAAGATATTAAGAAGAGGT
>SJYG01000756.1:120875-148145 GCA_006410535.1 Litocranius walleri
GAATCAAGACTGCCAGGAGAAATATCAACAACCTCAGATATGCAGATGATACCACCCTTATGGCAGAAAGTGAAGAGGAGCTAAAGAGCCTCTTGATGAAAGTGAAGGAGAGTGAAAAAGTCGGCTTGAGGCTCAACATTCAGAAAACGAAGATCATGGCATCTGGTTCCATCACTTCATGGGAAATAGATGGGGAAACAGTGGAAATAGTGTCAGACTTTATTTTGGGGGGCTCCAAAATCACTGCAGATGGTGACTGCAGCCATGAAATTAAAAGACACTTAGTCCTTGGAAGAAAAGTTATGACCAAACTAGATAGCATATTCAAAAGCAGAGACATTACTTTGCCGGCTAAGGTCCGTCTAGTCAAGGTTATGGTTTTTCATGTGGTCATGTATGGAGGTGAGAGCTGGACTGTGAAGAAGGCTGAGCACTGAAGAATTGATGCTTTTGAACTGTGGTGTTGGAGAAGACTCTTGAGAGTCCCTTGGATTGCAAGGAGATCCAACCAGTCCATTCTGAAGATCAACCCTGGGATTTCTTTGGAAGGAATGATGCTAAAGTGGAAACTCCAGTACTTTGGCCACCTCATGTGAAGAGTTGACTCATTGGAAAAGACTCTGATGCTGGGAGGGATTGGGGGCAGGAGGAGAAGGGGATGACCAATGATGAGATGGCCAGATGGCATCACAGACTCGATGGACGTGAGTCTGAGTGAACTCCGGGAGATGGTGATGGACAGGGAGACCTGGTGTGCTGCGATTCACGAGATTGCAAAGAGTCGGACATGACTGAGCGACTGAACTGAACTGAGCTGGCATATTGAGTGCAGCACTTTCCCACTATCATCTTTTAGAATTTTAAATAGCTCAGATGTAATTCCATCACCTTCTCTAGCTTTGTTCGTAGTGATGCTTCCTAAGGCCCACTTGACTTCACATTCCAAGATGTCTGGCTCTAGATGAGTGACCACATCATCATGCTTAACTGGTTATTAAGAGCGTTTCTGTACAGTTCTTCTGTGTATTCTTGTCACCTCTTGTTAATCTCTTTTTCTGTTAGGTCCATACCATTTCTGTCCTTTATTGTGCCCATCTTTGCATGAAACGTTCCCTTGGCATCTCTAATCTTCTTGAAGAGATTGCCAGTCTTTCAAGTTCTATCGTTTTCCTCTGTTTCTTTGCACTCTTCACTTGAGAAGGCTTTCTTATCTCTCCTTGCTCTTCTCTGAAACTCTGCATCCACTTGGGTATACCTTTCCTTTTCTCCTTTGCCTTTCACTTATCTTGTTTTCTCTGCTATCTGTAAGGCCTCCTCAGAAAACCATTTTGCCTTCCTGCATTTCTTCTTTTTTTGGGGGGGGGGGAGCAGAGCGAGGAGGAGATGGTTTTGGTCACTGCTTCCTGTACAATGTTATGAACCTCTGTCCATAGCTTTTGAGGCACTCTTGCTACCAGACCTAATCCCTTGAATCCATTTGTCACCTCCACTGTATAGCTATAAGGGAATTGATTTCAGTCATACCTGAATGGCCTTGTGGTTTTCCCTACTTTCTTCAGTTTAATCCTGAATTTTGCAATAAAGAGGTAATGATCTGAGCCAGAGTCAGCTCCCAGTCTTCTTTTTGCTGACTGTATAGAGTTTCTCCAACTTTGGCTGCAAAGAATATAGTCCGTCTGATTTTGGTATTGACCATCTGTTGATGTCTATGAGTAGAGTCATCTCTTGCATTGTTGGAAGAGGATGTTTGCTATTACCAGTATGTTTTCTTGACAAAACTCTGTTAGCCTTTGCCCTGCTTCATTTTGTACTCCAAGGCCAAACTTGTCTGTTACTCCAGGTATCACTTGACTTCCTACATTGAAATTCCAATCCCCTATGATGAAAAGGACATCTTTTGGTGTTAGTTCTAGAAGGTCTTATAGTTCTTCATAGAACCATTCCAATTCAGCTTCTTCAGCAGTAGTGGTTGGGGCATAGACTTGGATTACTGTGATGTTGAATGATTTGCCTTGGAAAGGAACCAAGATCATTCTGTCATTTTTGAGATTGCACCCAAGTGCTGCATTTCAGGTTCTTTTGTCTATTATGAGGGCTACCCCATTTTTTCTAAGGGATTCTTGCCTGTAGTGGTGGATATAATGGTCATCTGAATTAAATTTGCCCTTGACCATCCAGTTTAGTTCACTGATTCCTAAAATGTCGATGTTCACTCTTGCTGTCTTCTGCTTGACCGCATCCAGTCTACCTTGATTCATGGGCCTCACATTCCAGGTTCCTGTGCAATACTGTTCTTTGTAGCACTGGAGTTTACTTTCACGTGCAGACACAGCCTCAACTGGGAGTTGTTTGCACTTTGGCCCAGCCTCTTCATTCTTTCTGGAACTGTTTCTCTGCTGCCTCCAGTAGCATGTTGAACACCTACCGACCTGGAGAGTTCATCTTGTGGTGTCCTGTCTTGTCTTATCATGTTGTTCATGGGATTCTCAAAGCAAGAATACCAAAGGGGTTTGCCGCTCCCTTCTCCAGCGACCCACGTTTTGTCAGAACTCCCACCGTGACCTGTCTGTCCTGGGTGGCCCTGCGCGGCATGGCTCCTAGCCTCATTGAGTTACACAAGGCTGTGGTCCACATGGTGGTTTTGGTTAGCTTTCTCTGCTTGTGGTTTTTGTCCTGCAGGCCATGGGATCATAGTTCTTGCTTCTTCTGTCTGCCCTCTGGTGGATGAGGATAAGAGACTTGTGCAAACTTCCTGAGGGGCCATGGGGGAAACTAGATCTCACTCTGGTGGGCAGGGCCAAGCTCTGTAAGACTTGAATCGAATTGCCTGTAGACAGCTGGGGCTATGCACCCTCTCTGTCAACTGTTCAGCCTGAGGCAGCCCAGCCCTTGAGTCTGCAGGCTCTCTGGTATGGCTAATGGAGACCTCCTCAAGACTTACGCCAACATGCCCACCTCCCAGAACTGTGGCTGCCGGCACCTCTGTCCCCAGAGCGGGACCCTGCCGGCCACCCTCCACAGGAGACCCCCAACACTCACAGGCAGGTTTGGCTCAGTCTCGTCTGGGGGTTATGAGGGTCCTGTGCACACAAGTTTTGTTTGTGCCCTCCAAGAGTCTCTGTTTCCCTCAGTAAATGTGGAAGTTTTGCAATCAAACTTTGCAGTTTTACTATGCTACAAACTGCCTTCCCTTGTGATAAAAGAGGAAATTAATAATAGCAAACAAAAAGAAAATTTAGAAAAAAGTAATTAGAAAGGACTTGAAAATTCAGTTATTTAGAAGTCTTATAAACACTAATATTTCATTATTCTTATAGAAATGAGCATATGTCAAAAGAATAAATAGAAGTTTAAGAATAAATTCAAATATGGATAAGAATTTAGTATATGACAAACTTAGTAGTTTTAAAATGATAGAAAAGTCCTTCCTGAGTGTTCTGTCTGTCCTGGCTTATTCTAAGTAAAAAGCACTAGGGAAATGAATAGATACATTTTTGTATAATCTTGGAATGAAAAACAAATTTCTGAAATATAACAACAAACCAGAAACTTTAAGAGAAAAAATATGATATAACAATTTAAAACTTGTTTATGGTTGAAAAACCCCCTTATATAACTTTGAAATATGCAATGAAATGGGAAACATAGTCCAAAATATACAGAAGGACAACATAGTAACACATTTAATGTGAATACAAAGAGTATGTGACTAAGAGATGGGTGCCCATACATAGTGCTGATGAGTATACAAAATAATTCTATCATTTCTGGAAGAAAAAAAATCATATAACTGCTCTCTCTCTTACACACATGCACACATGTGTTCCAATTACAAATGCCAAAAGTAATGAGTGGTATCATTTTGATTTTCATCTTTATACTTATCTGTTGGTTTTCAATTTTCCACAACTCATATTTATAAGAACAACTTATTAAGATATGCAAATCTCTAATCCTTAATTGTTAGGATAGAGAGAGGAAGAGGGAAAATGACAGACAGAGAATTACAATAAGAGAACGACAGAGAATAGACTTTCAGACTTTCCTTTTATTAATACCTCCTGCCTGTGTGACCCCTGGCAAGTTATTAACATTTCTGTGCCTCAGTTGCCTCATTTATAATGGGATTAATAATACTTACCACCTCACAAGGCTGTTGCAGAGACTGAATGACATAAAGAGCTTATGAAACCTTGTTCCAGTGTGGTCTACTAAGGACATGGTCATTTGGGAGAGTGGAACAGGGCACAAAATCAAGGAAGCAAGGCAAGAAGGAAGATGAAGGAAGCTGCTAGAGGAAGAAGAACAGGATTAAAAGGGATAGTGATGCCCACCCTCCCCGAGCTTGGGAGGGGGCCTCTCTGATATCTATGTCACCTACCCTAGAGTCTCCAGTCCCCCAGGGTCTCTAAGGAAGATGCTGGAGATCTACTTGACATATTTCAAAAGACCAGAGGAATCAAAAAGAGAAAAATAAATATCGCATAGTAACACTTATGTATGGAATCTAGAAAGAGGATGCTGGTGAATTTGCAGCGCAGCAATGGAGGTGTAGGCATAGAGGACACTCATGGACGCAGGCAAGGGGGGAAGGAAGGAGGGTGAGGTGGAAGGAGGGGTGAGGTGGAAGGAGGGGTGAGGTGGATGGAGGGGTGAGGTGGATGGAGAGAGTGGCACGAAGCATAGACACCACCGCATGTAAAAGAGCCAGGGGGGATTCGCGGCATGAACCAGGGAACTCGAACCGAGGATCTGTTAACAACCTGGTGGGCGGGGGTGGGGGGGTGTCACACATGTACACCTATGGCTAATTCATGTTGATGTATGGCAGAAACCAAAGCAACACTGTAAAGCAATTATCCTTAATTTAAAATAAATAACTTTTTTAAAGACCAGTGGAATTGTACACGAGTATTTATTCTAATCATTGTTAGTAACCAACTTGGCTTTACTCTTCCGAAATTGTGACTCAAAACTATATATTGAAATGGAAATCCAATTGTTAATAAAAGCAAATCCTCGTGGGAATAAATTAAATTAAAACAGTCTTTGTGAAGAAGAAAAGAAAGAAAGATGGTAAACATAGACAAGCACATTTGCTCGTTCCTTATTCCCCTGAAATTCAGGAAAATATTACCTTAATTCAGCATTCATTTAACTTTGCAGTTCGTTCCAGTCGCTCGGTCGTGTCTGACTCTTGGCGACTCCAGGGTTCCCTGTCCATCACCAACTCCCAGAGCATTTAATTTTTACAGTATATTAAACTTTACAGACATGTCATTTGATTCTAAATGATAGTTTACCCCAATTTTACAGGCGAAAAACCAGAAGACAACAGAGTTCAAGACAGTATCCTTAAAAAACTGCAGGACTAGAATTCAACATTCATCACTCACCGCAGAGTAATATCTGAAATTTTAGGTTACAGATTACAAACCGTGCTCCACAAAAGTCCAACTGGAAGAATCACATGGCCATAGAGACAACACAGAATCCATTGTTCTTATAAATCATGCCCTCTCACCTTGACACAGTATCCAGGAAGACAGAGTTCTTGAGAAAAGTTGAAACTGTTTTTCTTTTGCCAAGAAATTTTCCTATTGCACTTCAGGACAGGAAATTTGGGCCATGGAATTGGCTGTCCACTGGCAGTCAGAGAGATGGCCTCACTGGGGAGCCTCTTAGATGTGTTTTTAAAGGCAGAAGTGAAAGGAAAAAGACCACCAGGAGGTGAGAAATCTCCAGGTGCCCTCTCTCTCTGGAGTCGGGGTTGCCAGGGAGCTTTGTCCCTGCTAACTTCATGCGCCACCCTGCCGTGTCCCTGCAGGCTCAGTCCCCCCTCTTCCCCATATTCCCATGATGATCTCACAACCATATCTTTTCCTTTAACAAACTTGGCTTCACGTGAGCTGGAAGAGACATGGTGACCAGTAACTTCAGTATCCCAGCTAGGACCTGAAGCCAGTGGAGCTCAGAGATTTGCCCAAGGTCGCAGAGTTGGTATATCTATCTAAGATGAATGTGCTTTGTAAACAGGGTGTGTCTACATATCAGACTTATTGTAATGAAGCTATTACCAGTTAGCTGTGCCATCCTGGGCAAATCTCTTAGCTAAACGGCTTCAGATGGAAGTTGCTGGACTAGATGAGCACCGTGTCTCTTCCAGCTCACATGAAGCCAAGTTTGTTAAAGGAAAAGCTATTTATATATATCTTTGTTTTTATACAGGCTTCCCTGATAGCTCAGTTGGTAAAGGAACAAAGGGTAAAGGAACAAAGAATAAAGGGTAAAGGGTAAAGATGGTAAAGAATCTGCCTGCAATACAGGAGACCTGGGTTCAATTCCTGGGTTGGGAATATCCCCTGGAGAAGGAAGAAAGGCTACCCACTCCAGTATTCTGGCCTGGAGAATTCCATGCATTGTAAAGTCCATGGCGTCACAAAGAGTCAGACACGACTGAGAAAGCTTCACTTCACTTCCATATAGACATATATATATATGCATAAAGTGAGGGCACGCGGTCGCGTCCGACTCTTTGTGACGCCACGGACTGTAGCCTACCAGGTTCCTCAGTCCGTGGAATTTTCCAGGCAAATTTCCACTCCTTGGAATTTTCCAAGGAGTGTGTCGCCATTTCTTTCTCCAGGCAGACACAGTATCATTTCCTATGCGTTAAGTGGGGGAAGTCAAGCCACAAGGAATGCAAAATAACTATTCATGCGACGAGCACAAATTATTGTGGTTGTAACTGTGGGTGTGCTGGTATCAGCAAATCTGGAGTGAATACCATCTCTTTCGCTTGAATGTTCTGTGATCTTGAGCAAATTAACTTCTCTAAGCCTCTAAGTATTATCACCTATAAAATAGGACTGAAAATAGAACTGAATTTCAGAACACTTATTAAGCTATTATGGGCTTGCCCGGTGGCTCAGACAGTAAAAAATTTTGCCTGCAATGCAGGAGACCCAGGTTCCATCCCTGGATGGGGTAGATCCCCTGGAGAAGGAAATGGCTACCCACTCCAGTATTCTTGCTGGAGAATTCCATTGACGGAGGAGTCTGGAGGGCTACAGTACATGGTGTCACAAAGAATCAGACACGACTGAGCAACTAACACTTTTACTTTCATTTTCATTTATTTTCATTCATTTACATACATATAACAGTATGTAATCCATACCTTGCCTTCTGTTATTACCAGGTATAAGTTTTGTGTTCTGAATTGGAGTTCTTTCCAATATATTAAGCTGTATTACTAATCCTTCATTTAAAATATCTAATTAAAACCATTCCCATAAGCTTTTTTTTGGTTTTTCTCTTTTTTACACTGGGGCTCAGTCAGTCAGTTCAGTCATTCAGTTGTGTCCTACTCTTTGTGACTCCCATGGACTGCAGCACACCAGGCCTCCCTGTCCGTCACTATCTCCCAAAGTTTACTCAGACTCATGTCCATCGAGTTGGTGATGCCATCCAACCATCTCATTCTCTGTTGTCCCCTTCTCCTCCTGCCCTCAATCTTTCCCAGCATCCAGGTCTTTTCCAGTGAGTTGGTTCTTCGCAAGAGGTGGCCAAAGTATTGGAGTTTCAGCTTCAGCATCAGTCCTTCCAGTGAATATTTAGGACTCATTTCCTTTAGGATGGCCTGGTTGGATCTCCTTGCAGTCCAAGGGACTCTCAAGAGTCTTCTCCAACACCACAGTTCAAGTGCATCAATCCTCCAGCACTCAGCTTTCTCTGTAGTCCAACTCTCACATCCATACATGACCATCGGAAAAATCAAAGGGCATTAGCAGAGTACAGCTACTCTTGACTACTCTCCGAAGTCAGGATGTCCACTATGCGCCTCCAGGAGACCCTCCCTAGATAATCTCCCCAGCCTGATCCTCAGATCAGGTGAGCTCCCAGCCCTCAGGGCTAAACACACACTCCCCTCTCTGCAACAGGCTCTGTGTCCCTATTTCCCAAGTGCAGTAGTAAGAGGAGGTCTGTAAACCAAGTGCTCTCAGAAAAGCAGACCTGGGTCAGTGGGCAAAGAGAGAGAAAAACCATAAACTTGAGCTGCAGGGCCACCTTCTGGGAAATAGTTTCCAGTAACCAGTCAGTAGAAACAGTGAGAGACTTTATTTTGGGGGGCTCCAAAATCACTCCAGATGGTGACTGCAGCCATGAAATTAAAAGACACTTACTCCTTGGAAGAAAAGCTATAACCAACCTAGGCAGTGTATTAAAAAGCAGAGACATTACTTTGCTTACAAAGGTCCATCTAGTCAAGGCTATGGTTTTTCCAGTGGTCATGTATGGATGTGAGAGTTGGACTGTGAAGAAAGCTGAGTGCCAGAGAAATGATGCTTTTGAACTGTGGTGTTGGAGAAGACTCTTGAGAGTCCCTTGGACTGCAAGGAGATCCAACCAGGCCATCCTGAAGGAAATCAGTCCTGAATATTCATTGGAAGAACTGATGTTGAAGCTGAAACTCCAATACTTTGGCCACCTGATGTGAAGAGTGGACTCACTGGAAAAGACCCTGATGCTGGGAAAGATTGAGGGCAAGAGGAGAAGGGGACAACAGAGAATGAGATGGTTGGATGGCATCACCAAATCAATAGACATGAGTCTGAGTGAACTCCAGGAGTGGGGGATGGACAGGGAGGCCTGGCGTGCTGCAGCCCAAGTGGTCACAAAGAGTCGAACACGACTGAGTGACTGAACTGAACTGAACTAGTCTGGTATGTGTTGAAAGAAGCAGAGAGGACAAAGGAGCTTAAGGATTCTGCCACAGCGGGAGTAGAGAATGGAGCAGGTGTGCCCATCCATCAAAAGCTGAGCAAACCCCGCAGAGCCCACCAAGCACAGCCCGCTGCATCTGAAGGCGACAGGTAAGGATTTCAGGAGTGTCTGCTGCCTCAAGGGCTTCTCTGGTGCCTCAGTCAGTAAAGCATCCACCCGCCTGCAATGCAGGAGTCCCAGGTTTGATCCGTGAGTCAGGAAGATCCCCCAGAAAAGGAAATGGCAATCCCTCCTAATATTCCTGCTGTGGAATCCCATGGACCAAGGAGTCTGACAGGTTGCAATTCATGGGGTTGCAGGACTTAGTGATTAAACCACCAACAACCACCTGCTATTTCAAATACAAGAGCAGCAACACAGCTTCAAGGAACATGAAGAAGAGAAACATCTCATCACCTAAAGAGATAACTATTCTCCAATAATTGAGCCCAAAGGCATAGAACTTTGTGACTTAGCTAATAAAAAATCGAAGGCAGCTGTTTCAGAGAAAGTCAATAATATAGAAGAAAGCAGAGAAAGATGATCCAATGAGATCAGAGAAAGTACCTGTGAACCGAATGAGACAGGTACCAAAGGGACAGAAATTATTAAAAAAGAACCAAACAGAAATTCTTGGCAGTAACTTTTCAGCAAATAACAAGTGACAAAAGCGAAAATCAACAAGTTGTGCAACATCCAAGTAAAAAGTTTCCACACAGCCAAAGAAACATAGAACAAAATGCAAAGGCAAGCTACAGAATGGGAGAGATTATTTGCAAACCACGTGGCAGTAAGGGATTACTGTCCAGTATATATTAAGAATTCACACAACTCAATTACAAAAACCAAACAATATGATTTAAAAATGGGCAGAGGGACCAAGTAGACATTTTTCCAAAGAAGGTGTGCAATGGACGACAGGTGCATAAAAAGATGCTCAACGTTAATCCTCAGGGGAATGCAAGTCAAAGCCACGTAGAAATACCACCTCAGACCTGTTAGAGTGGCTCTGGCCAACACAGCGAGGAACAGCCAGGGATGGTGAGGGTACGCACACTGTTGGGGGAGTGTCACTTGGTCTAACCACTATGAAAACAGTATGGAGTGTCCTCAAAACGTCTAAACAAGAACTTCTGTCCGAGTATGTATGCACAGGGAAGGCTAACAAGATGCAGGAAAAGATCTGCACTCCCGTGTTTATTCCAGTGTTAGTCGTGGCGGCCAGGATATGATCCAAGCGTCTGCCATGGAGGAATGGATGGCGACGACCCGGGGTGCGTGTGTGCGCTTATAAACGATGCAATAGTATTCAGCTGTGAGAAGGAAGGAAATCCGCCTATCTGTGATAACGTGGATGGACCTAGAGGAAATGACACTGAAAGTCGGGCGGAGAAAGACGAGAGGCCACTCACATGTGCATTCTAAGAAGGCCAGGCGGGTAAACAGCTGTGGGGCCACAACGACCAGAGGCTGAGGGCTGAGGGAACTGGAGAAACGTTATAAAGGGCACGACGTGCAATTCCTAGACAAGTCCTAGAGGCCTGACGCACAGCTTAGTGGCCACGGCCAGCAATACGCCGCTACAGGCTCCAAAGCCCCGAGAAGCCAGGTCTCAGCTGCTCCCACATGAAAAAGGAAATGATGATTACGTGATAGGTAGGTCTGTTAGCTGATGCCGTAGTGGTGAGCATATTGCCATACATAAATGTGTCAAATCAACACATTAACACCTTAAACTTATAAAATGGTATATGTCAAATTAACCTATATAAAAATAAAATTTTTTTTAAATTATCAGTTTTTCTCTTCCTTCTAAACTGAAGTCCCTGTTTTTAGTGGCTTGGGAAGGGCTGTCGCCTCTAATCCAACCACAACACACTCTGTTTTTGGTTTTTTTCCCTAGCCTTCATACACATGCCAATTAAACCTCAGGACGTAGGCTACCAGGGGTAGATGTCTCCTCCTGGGGAAATGCTGGCCCTAGCCAAGCACCCTCTGAGGCTTATGTTTTTTCTTGTTATTTCTGTATGTTGAGAAATTTATTTTCTTTCTGAGTGCCTCAACCAAAAAAAAAAAAAAGCTTTTGTTTAGTATTATTGACTTCTTTGAACATGTTGCCCATAATATTACCAGAGACATGATACAGAAATACCAATACAGAAATCCTTGCAAGTTTTATCTCATCTTAATTTATCCAGCAAGATGATGAGAGATGTACTCCTACCATTTCCTTCTTACAAATGAGGAGACTGCAGGTCACACTAAGCAGCCCAAGGTCTTCCAGCCTATGAAGGGCAGAAAAGTGTTGGCCGCTCAGTCATGTCCCGTTCTTTGCAATCCCACAGACTGCAGCCCACCAGGCTCTTCTGTCCATGGACTTCTCCAGGCCAGAATACTGGAGTGGTTAGCCATTTCCTTCTCCAGGGAATCTTCCTGACCCAGGGACCGAACCCACGTCTCCTGCATTGCAGGTGGATTCTTCACCATCTGAGCCACCAGGGAAGCCTATGAAGGGCAGAACTGGGATTCAAATCCACTCAATCTAACTCCAAAGCCACATCTTAAAGCCTGCTCTCATCTGCTCAGTGAAATGATGCTATCCGCTGTGCTAGTCTTATTTCTAAACAATTCAAGAGCAAGCAGTGCCTGGAGCCAGCATGAGGAGTCCCGCCCATGGCAAAGGTCATGAGGTTAAGGGGCCAGACAGGCAAAGGCGAGTCCGGCCTTAAGGGAGCCTCGCTGGATCTGCTCATGCTCTGCCCCAAAAACCAGAGTCTGCCTGCCTTACTGCTTTATGCCTTTCACCTACACTTCTGATGTTACGGGGGGCTATCCCCCACCACCTCTCTCTGTAAAGGAGTTAGCTTAGGACTCCAGTTAGTAAATCTCCTGGGTGTGGCAAGAGTGTTTCAGTCCAAAAACTCCTCTGATGGCTCTCTAGCCTGCCTGACAGGATTCTCTGGCCACATGTGATTGTTTACAGCCTCCCAACCGTGAGAAGCACGAGATGCTTTAAACTTTCTAAAAACAGATTCTTTCGAGAAGTTAGAAAATTATTAGTATAGTATTAGTGAGTTAGTTAGAAATCATGTTGGTGCAGGGTTTCATTGCTGAGCTAATGATTGCCGCCAGGCCTCCATGTCCTTAGGCACCTGGGAGTGTGTTAATCGATGTAATTGGAATGTAGAAAAGGAAATACGGTAGTTTCGATGTTAGCAATGCTGGACTTTTGAGTTGATGAATTTTCTCTTTGTTATAGAACACTGTACTCCTCTTTCTTTGTGTCCTTGCTGTGTAAGAATGTAACTTTATCGCTATCTTAAGACCAAATAGATCTTAAGGGGAAACAAGTTTTCTGATCCATTAACCTTTATCAATAGAAAGAAAGGTGGGGCCATAAAATGTTAATCGGTCTCCAGACCAGAAGATATTGTAAAACAAATGTAAGACCCTTGTAAGAACAAAGAGATGCTGAGAACACATTTATCTCTATGTACAACTAAAAGTATATAAGCGGACCTGGAAAATAAAGAAACGGACAAGTTCCTGGAAAGACTGGTTTCCCCTGTGGTCTTTTCTCATTCTCTTCTTTTCTGGCTGAATTCCCATCTGGAGCATAGAGGCTCGCCATGTCTACTTACTTGCCCTGGCTTCTAAGACCCAAGCAAGAGGGAGCCCAAGGTGAGGCACCCTCCACTATTCAAGTGGGCACCAGTGGCCTACGTAGGTGGTGCAAACTCCTTGTCTTGGAGTTTTACTGGTTTTCCACATAAACCAAGTTATTCAGAATCTTTTTTCTCCACTAATTTTCCTACTACACTATTCTTTTCTAATCTTTCTTTATATCTGTAATTAAATAAGTTCTTTCCTAGGGCACCAACTCCATCCCCACTTCGAATTACCCTGGATCCACCAAGGCTGGACCCCAGCAAAGTAGCTTCCCTGTAGCTCAGATGGTGAAGACTCTGCCCACAGTGCAGGAGACCTGGGTTCAATTCTTATGTTGGGAAGATCCCCCTGGAAAAGGGAATGGCTACCCACTCCAGCTTTCTTGCCTGGAGAAGTCCATGAACAGAGAAGCCTGGTGGGTCACAGCCCATGGGGTCTCAAAGAGTTGGACACGACTGAGTGACTAACAGTTTTACTTTTTCATAAAGTGCAAAGCACTATGCTTGGTGGTTTGAATGATGTGATCAGTGGGTCCCCAACCTTTTTGGCACCAGGGACCAGTTTCATGGAAGACAATTTTTTCACAGACGGGGTGGGGCGTGGTTTCAGGATAATTCGAGCAATTGCATTCAGTGTGCACTTTATTTCTATTATTATTATATCAGCTCCACCTCCGGTCATCAGACATTAGGGACCTCTGGAAACGATCCAGTAAGGGATATAGAGCTCAGGAAAAGAGATGAGAAGCATGTCCTGCTGATGCTACTAAGTCGTGTCAGTCGTGTCCGACTCTATGTGACCCCAAAGACGGCAGCCCACCAGGCTCCCCCGTCCCTGGGATTCTCCAGGCAAGAACACTGGAGTGGGTTTCTATTTCCTTCTCCGAGAAACATGTCCATATATGCATAATTCAAAGCAAGAGATAATACTTGGCATGATAAAGACATAAAATTTTGTGGGTGATCACCAGCCAGATGTGGGCAGAAAGTCAGAAATCCAGTAGGACCCCTGAATGTTCTTTGCAGGAATCTCTCACAAAAGATCTCTAGAAAGGCAGAGACTGTTTCAGGTGCATTATTGTACTAATGAAGAGGGCAATGTCATGGTAACTGGACATGCTGTCAATAACGTGAACACAGCATCTTTTCACATAGATATCCTCTCAGGAAATGAATAGCAAAGATGTAACGCTGACACCTTGCCAAGTAAGCGATGGCAACCCACTTCAGGACTCTTGCCTGGAAAATCCCGTGGATGGAAGAGCCTGGTAGGCACAGTCCATGGGGCTGCAACGAGTCGGACACAACTGAGTGACTTCACCTTATCTTGTCTTCTTTCAGGAGGAAGATATACAGAGGGAAGCATTAAATCATTTTGCTGGCATAACTGAAGGAGAGAGAAATCTCAGCCTTCTGATGGCAACCACTGCAAAGCTTGTGTCCACAGATGCCTAAGAGATAAAATTATCCCAGCAAACCCCACTGTGCACAGAGAACAGATAAACCAGCGATGCTGTTATTAATCTCAGCACACCTTGTGATTACCATGTCCTTTTTCTCAGCCACCACCCCAGGGTCCATCATTCCTAATAAAACCTTAGTTTTAGTTGCCTCTTATCTATCAAGGACACCTCAGCTATCTTGATTTGGATAAAATTCACTAAAGATAATGTTTTGTCATCTCTCTTCCTTCAGCTGTTTCTAACACCAATTTTTTTTCTTTTTTCATCATTCTTGATTACACATTGTATATCCCCTTCCCCACGCTTCTCTCCACCTGATTCTGCTTACTGAATAAAAAAAAAGAGCAAATGGCAAGAGGACATGAAAGAGTGGTCCCTTTCAGATCTTCCTTTAAGATGCTTCATCAATAGCCCTTCCTACTATTTACTTGGTTGACTTTTTAGAAGTTCAACATATTTGCCGGCCAAGAAACAAACTCTGAACAGCTTTGTTTATCAATACCAGTCTGGACAGAATTACTCTCCAAAGACCGAATATCCCTTCATTGGTTAGCAGCGCCCCTCACTCCCCAAAGACCGAATATCCCTTCATTGGTTAGCAGCGCCCCTCACTCCCCAAAGACCGAATATCCCTTCATTGGTTAGCAGCGCCCCTCACTCCCGCTAGGTCCTGGCTTGCTCATCAAAGCTGCACTGGGCTCGTTCAGTTCAGGAACCTGCCCTCCACAGCCTGCTGTGAACTTCTTAAATCTGACCTCATAAATGTAGCAAATCAGGCAATGCACGCTCCTCAGGAATGACTCACAACTCTTCCTCTGGGTCTGGGTTTTCTCATTTGAACACTGATCAGGTGAGTCACAGATTTTCCCATCCTCCACTACTTTATGCTCAAGTGTATGACGCACCTGCATGTTTAAATCATCACTCAACAACTGTACTTTTCAAGTTGAATGAAATGCAGCCGAAAAGGATCGCTTATGAAACTTAGCCTTCCAGGACCATGACCCCGAGCTATTTGTAAGCCTTTGAAATTCTCCCTGCGTCCTAGGCCATTGGCAGAGCAGAGCCCCTAGAGACTCACCTAACACTTAGGAAAAGCCTTATTCCTCGGTCATCCTTTTGCTCCGTGGTGTACCCAGGTACTCAGAAATGGTCAAAAGATGTTTCACCTCCAGCTTCTCAGATTATCCCACTCATCCGTACTCTGTTTCTGTTAGTAGTCTTTGACTTACTTCGGAAATGGTCCGGCTGTGAAACAAGAGGGCCCTAAATGCTTACGCACCTTCTCCATTACAGTGAAGAGAGGACTTGAGAGCACAGCCACAGTGAAGAAGGAGCAATTGAAACCAGGCAAGCTGTACATCAGCTCTCTCTTGGTTAGTGGATGGAGACCAACCCTGTTCATTGGTCCCCTGCTTGGGTTCCAAGACCTCCCTTCATGGCATTAATCTTTTGAGACATTTTGACAGCAAGGAAACTTCCTCTCTCTTTGCAAGAACCATGGGACTAGTATAGAGGTCCCTTCCATCCTGTGATCTATAAAATAAATTACACCACCAAAGCATAAGAACAATCCTCAGAGACCTGTGTTTGGCAAAAACAGACACCAGGACGTGGGAAACCTCCAGAAATGCCGAGTCTGACTGTGTGCTGCAGAGGGAGTCTCAACTCTCTAATGATATATTTGGAACCAGTTTTTTGTTCTTGTTGTTATTGTTGCTTTCCCCCTCTGGATGGGACTCCTTAGATGGAGCACATTCAGAAAGACCTTCCAGAGATTTGGAATTGGGAAGAAAGAGAAACAGTTCTCTTTCCTCTCCTGCGGCTCTATCTGTTTGGTCTCCAGGAATAAAAGAAAAGGAAAGAGAAAATAAGAGGAAAGAGAAAATGATCGTATGAAGAAGGGCAGAGTAAAGGAGGAAAAGAGGGATAACTGGGCACAGTGTGCTGGAAAGTTTGCAAAGGTAAACAAACCAATCTCCCCATAGTGTACATCAAGACACAACTCCTCCTCCTCCTTTCACCCCACTCGCTGTCACCTGTCTCCAAACGCGCTAGCAGAGAAGCAATTCTTGTTTTGTAGCCAAGACACTAGGCCTGGCCTGTGGCCCTCAAGGTCTGGCTTTTCTGTCCCCAGATACTGCCTGGGAAGGACGTCTTAGAGGGGACAGAAGAGGCCTGGGCTATTTCTCATATATCAGCTGTGATATGTTAGAATTAATGTCTGGCCTTGCTTCTACAAGTCTTTAATCTCTTCTTTTATCCCCATCCAACCCTCTTTTTAAATTTCTCACTTAGCTGTATGTGACAGCTTAAAAATAGCATTTTTGAAATATTATTCAAGCTTTCACCTAATATATTCTCCCCCATATATCTGCTCGCTCCCTTCTTTCAAGAAGATAAGTTGTTAGTTCTTGAGCTGAAGAGAAGAGGTGTAACAGCAAAAGGAACCCAAAGACTCGCATAAGCAAGTCTTCAAGATGGCTTATGGACAGATGCCTTCACCATAAAAGCACAAACTCCAAAAAGCTTAGAGGCACCAAGAAGAGAGAGACCCGGAACAAAAGGTGGTTAGAATCTGAGTTGACAGAAAAAAGTTAAGGGAATATGATTCCAAGAGAATGTGGTTCCTTTACTTTTATAATACTTTAAATATTTACTTATGTTAATCTAAAGGACATTTTTGTTACCTGATTTTTTTACCCTACAGTGTTTATAGCTGCAGTATTTAAATAATATAGTTGACTAACTTTTAACGTGTTAGCAAAGGAATATTATTACTAACATTGAAAATGTGTTGACGCTCCCTGCGTCTGGGAGTCTGTCTCTGTCTTGTGTACACATCCATCTGCATTACTTTTAGAGGCCACATGTAAGTGACATCATGTAAAATTTGTTTTTTTCTGACTTACTTCACTTAGTATGATGTATTCTCTAGGTCCATCCATGTGCTGCAAATGGCGATATTTCACTGTTTTCTATGGTCCATCTTAAACCAAGCTTCTGTTGGCGGGCCCTGGGTTGTTTCCATGTCGTGGCTATCGGAAGTAGTGCTGCTACGAGCTGCGTGTATGTCTTTGAGCTAGAGTTTTTGTCTTTTCTAGACATATGCCCAGGAGTGGGATTGCTGGATAATAGGGTAACTCTACTTTTCGTTTTCTAAGGAAACTCCA
This sequence comes from Litocranius walleri, assembly GCA_006410535.1. Classification (NCBI taxonomy): domain Eukaryota; kingdom Metazoa; phylum Chordata; class Mammalia; order Artiodactyla; family Bovidae; genus Litocranius; species Litocranius walleri. The sequence goes on from SJYG01000756.1 coordinate 137,946, forward strand.
CACTGTTCTCCATAGTGGCTGCACCAATTTACCTTCCCACCAACAGTGTAGGAAGGCCCCTTTTGCTCCACACCCTCTCCAACATTTATTATTTATAGACTTTTTGATGATGGCCATTCTAGCTGGTGTGAGATGATATTTCATGTGGTTTTGATGTGCATTTCAGGTGTTTTCTAATTATCTTGAACTGGTCAGGGTTCAACCCTGAAACCCAGAGTTGGAATCAATTCCACTCCAGCAATGATGGTTGAGGATAAAAAAGTTTATTTTCCCCTCAAACTAACAATTATTTTTTCCTTCATGGTGAGTTACATCTAATTGTAATTGTTAAATAAAATTAACATAGATATATAGATATATGGAATTTAGAAAGATAGTAATTATGACCCTGTATGTGAGACAACAAAAGAGACACAGACGTATAGAATGGAATTTTGGCCTCTGAGGGAGAGGGTGGGATGATTTGGGAGAATGGCATTGAAACATGTATACTATCATGTAAGAAACGAAGCGCCAGCCTATGCTCGATACAGGATACAGGATGCTTGGGGCTGGTGCACAGGGATGATCCAGAGGGATGACATGGGGTGGGAGGTGGGAGGGGTTTCAGGATTGGGAGCTCGTGTACACCTGTGGCTGATTCATGTCAGTGTATGGCAAAACCAATACAGTATTGTAAAGTAGAATAAAGTAAAAATAAAATTAAAAAATTAAATAAAAAAGAAAAATAAAATAAAATTAACATAGAGGGCTAGAGTTTCCATCAAAGACATTTAACTGGCTAACACAGAAAAGTCTCACATATGACCTTCTGTTGAAAAACTACCAGGGATGGCATGCATGATGAAAAACAATTTCAGAAACTTCTGAGATACAGAAGCCATGGACACCAAAAGTGTTAGAAAGAGAAGGAATATTTGCTTTGCCTTCTGGTAAAAAGAAGGACTGTAAAAGTGTCACCCAGAGATACTGCCAATGACACAGCAAATTATAAGCAGGGTGTGCTAGAGAATGCATGAGATAAGTGAAGGGAAGACTGGACTGGCAGGGGTGCTAAGATGAAGGACTTCTCAGAACCCACCTCTCATTGGTTAGGTTCCAGGACACCTCAGCTGCATCTCAGTCCCAGAATGAGTCTTATCCCAGTTGTGTCCTATACTGGGGATCAAGCCCAAGAGTGAGATGATCCCTGCCAAGCCATTTCTTTAACTTCTGGTTGTTAGAAAATGAGCTATGAGCTTTATTGGGTCTGATATAAGGTCTTCCTCCCTCTGAGCTATAGAGACCAATTTTGTCCCTTAAGGGTTTCTTAAGATGAAGACAGGGTTTCCCAGGTGGCACTAATGGTAAAAAGAACCCACCTACGCGTGCAGGAGACGTAAGAGATGTGGATTCAACCCCTGGGTCAGGGATACCCCCGGAGAAGCACATGGCAACCCACTCCAGTATTCTTGCCTGGAGAATCCTCAGGCACAGAGGAGCCCAGCAGGCTCCATAGGGTTGCAAAGAGTCGAACATGACTGACGCAACTTAGCATGCACACAGGCATGCAAGGTGAAAACAACCTAATCTCCCTTGGCATAAGAAGAAGGTTTTATTGTAGTAACAGGGATATACCATACAACATCAGTGTGATACTTTAGACATAGTGGGTTTTCTATTTATGTCGACATTAAAGTCCAGTCTGATCTCATGATTCTATTTCAGAAAAACTTTGTTTTGAGAGAGAGGAAACCTCTGTTCTTCCTTGATGGCGCCCTGGGTCCCAGGGGCCTGTTTATTTCTAGAGTGTGGTCCCTCCAAAGAGCGTGGTTTGTCTGCCTTCCAACCAGATGGTGCCAGCCATCTAGTCTGGCACCACTGATGCAAGATCCTGCCACATCCAGTTTCTACAAGTGCCGAGCCACGGCTACAAGAGCCTGCCATGGCTAGTTTTAACTTGTAGAAAAGAGGGGTATCTCATTCCTGGTCAGATCCATACACAGTATTACACATAGGAGATCTAGGCCAGCATTAGAAAGGGGGAAGGGAGCAAGAAGAGCAAGGATGGGGAAAAGCAGCAAAGGTCAGATATTAACAGCTGGCTTTTCTTCCCCAGTTATTTGGGAGATGTTAGGGACAAGGAGACACAATAAGAACTTAGGGAAAGTAGCTGTAGGTCAAACTGATGGGAGAATTCTCAGAAACGTGGTTTATCTCCTTCCATGTAAGAGTCAGACTGTTCCTGTTCACTTGTAGGTCGTGCTAAGTCACTTGAGTCGTGTCCAACTCTTTAGTGATCCCATGGACTGTAGCCCACCAAGCTCCTCTGCCCATGGGATTCTCCAGGCAAGAATACTGGAGTGGGCTGTCGTATGCTCCTCCAGGAGGTCTTCCCGCCCAGGGATCAAACCTGTGTTTCTTGTGTCTCCTGCATTGCACGTGAGGTCTTTAACACCAGCGCCATCTGGGAAGCCCCATCAGGAAGATTCAAATCAGCTATCTGGACACAGAAAGCAGAATGCAAATATGAACTTATTCATGTGGGTCATCACAGAACAAGCAGGCTCATGAGGCCAGTAATCTTTAGGGGAAAAAATATTTAAAATCTCATCAGAGCTCATTTAATGCATCAGTCACTAATTTGAGAGTCAGTGTGTATATGTGTGTGTGTGTGCACAAGTGTGCGTGTGTGTGTGTCTGTGTCTGGTCATATATACCCACCAAAAATTAGAGAAATGTGGGTGATACACATGAACAGCAATCAGATTTCTGGAAATGCTAAAAATCAAAGCACAAAGTAAGATCACAATAGGTAACTAACATGTGTGAAGGAAACATTTTAGAAACAAAACATTTCTTGGGCCAAAAGAAAGAAAAGCTGTTAGTTAATGAATCTGTAAATAATATTTTGATTAAAAGGGAAGACGGTCACTTAGAAGGGAGGAAAATGAATGTTTGGGGAGGAAAACTGGTAGTACCCTAACCCAGGGTCTCAGCCTGCTTGGACCCAGAACCTGCTCTTGATAAACATTATCCACTTGGCTTCGATTTCTTTCTCTCCAAATAGACTTTCAATTGTAATTTGCCTTTTCATGTGGTTTCTTTAACAAAATGAAGAATTGTGCCACTGTCCCAAGAACAAGCTTGGCGGCTTTGCTCTTCCCTGAAAACTAAAAACGGTCTTCCAGCTTATGCAGGCAGCGCTTCTGAACTTGGTTAACGTCAGGCCATCTGGAAAAGATTTTGGGTTGTTGCGAAAGGAGCGCCACACCCTGGATTGTGGTAATTTTAGTAAAGTAGATTTATCTCCATCTGGCTGCTGTGCCCTGGCGTCAGATGTACCTCGTCCTGTTTCAAAAAGCTATGAAACGCCTGATTCTCTTAGAGCCAAAGATGTTCTGTTCGATGTAGGTCTGCATATATACTCCGTAATGCATGCACTCCTTTGGGAAGTTTTATTTAACATGTGGCTTACTTACCAGACCATTTTTGCTTTATTCAAACTTTGTGCCAATTCCTGTCTTAAGAACTAGATTTTTTTTTTTTTGGTCATGCCACGCGGCATGCAGGATCTTAGTTCCCCAAGCAGGGATCAAATCCACATCCCCTGCAGTGGAAGCATGGAGTTTAACCTCTGCAGCACCAGAAAAATCCCTAGATTTCATTATTACTAATGGATGAGCATTACTTTCTCCTGGGTAGTTGGATGAACTGAAGAAACATCTATCTTCTCAATGAAAAAAGAACATTTCCATTACTAGCAAATATATATATGGCCAAACAAAAGAGATTTTCATAAAGATCTTATTGTCAGAATCTTTGTTCAGGAAAAAAAAATACAAATAATAATAGACCAGTGACAGCTCCCCATAAGTCCAAAGCACGAGGCTTGTATACTGACTCCGGCGGTAGGAGGATTGGTGAAATGGAGCACATATAAAGAAAGGCGGAGGGAAATGACCACAAGGAGAAGACAAGGTGTCCAGGCAGCAGAAAGAATTAGCACAGAGCTATGACAAGTCTAGACAGCATATTAAAAAGCAGAGGCAGCACGCAGCCGACAAAGATCTGTCTAGTCAAAGCCATGGTTTTCCAGTAGTCATGGCAGATGTGAGAGCTGGACCATAAAGAAGGCTGAGCATTGAAAAATTTATGTTTTTGAATTGTGGTGCTGGAGAAGACTCTTGAGAGTCCCTTGGACTGCAAGGAGATCCAACCAGTCCATTCTGAAGGAGACCAGCCCTGGGATTTCTTTGGAGGGAATGATACTGAAGCTGAAATTCCAGTACTTTGGCCACCTCATGCGAAGAGTTGACTCATTGGAAAAGACTCTGATGCTGGGAGGGATTGGGGGCAGGAGGAGAAGGGGACGACAGAGGATGAGATGGGTGGATGGCATCACTGACTCAATGGACGTGAGTCTGAGTGAACTCCGGGAGTTGGTGATGGACAGGGAGGCCTGGTGTGCTGCGATTCATGGGGTCGCGGAGAGTCGGACACGACTGAGCCACTGAACTGAACTGGACTGAAAATCCCAGGAGGGAGAATTTTGTCACAGTGGTGCTGCTCCTTCCTGCAGCCGCACACCCGCTTCCTGTGATCAACTAGACTTTGATATAAGTTGACAGTTCCTATAATATCATACAGCTGATACAAAGTTTAGCCACCTGCTAGGCAAAGTCTATACAGTCAACAAAAACAAGACCAGGAACTGACTGTGGCTCAGATTATGAACTCCTTATTACCAAATTCAGATTTAAATTGAAGAAAGTAGGGAAAACTGCTAGACCATTCAGGTATGACCTAAATCAAATCCCTTATGATTATACAGTGGAAGTGAGAAATAGATTTAAGGGCCTAGATCTGATAGATAGAGTGCCTGAGGAACTATGGAATGAGGTTCGTGACATTGTACAGGAGACAGGAATCAAGACCATCCCCATGGAAAAGAAATGCAAAAAAGCAAAATGGCTGTCTTGGGAGGCCTTACAAATAGCTGTGGAAAGAAGAGAGGCAAAAAGCAAAGGAGAAAAGGAAAGATATAAGCATCTGAATGCAGAGTACAAAGAATAGCAAGAAGAGATAAGAAAGCCTTCTTTAGTGGTCAATGCAAAGAAATAGAGGAAAACAACACAATGGGAAAAACTAGAAATCTCTTCAAGAAAATTAGAGATATCAAGGGAACATTTCATGCAAAGATGGACTCGATAAAGAACAGAAATGGTCTAGACCTAACAGAAGCAGAAGATACTAAGAAGAGGTGGCAAGAATACACAGAAGAACTGTACAAAAAAGATCTTCACAACCCAGATAATCATGATGATGTGATCACTAATCTAGAGCCAGACATCCTGGAATGTGAAGTCAAGTGGGCCTTAGAAAGCATCACTACGAACAAAGCTAGTGGAGGTGATGGAATTCCAGTGGAGCTATTTCAAATCCTGAAAGATGATGCTGTGAAAGTGCTGCACTCAATATGCCAGCAAATTTGGAAAACTCAGCAGTGGCCACAGGACTGGAAAAGGTCAGTTTTCATTCCAATCCCAAAGAAAGGCAATGCCAAAGAATGCTCAAACTACCGCACAATTGCACTCATCTCACATGCTAGTAAAGTAATGCTCAAAATTCTCCAAGCCAGGCTTCAGCAATACGTGAACCGTGAACTTCCTGATGTTCAAGCTGGTTTTAGAAAAGGCAGAGGAACCAGAGATCAAATTGCCAACATCCGCTGGATCATGGAAAAAGCAAGAGAGTTCCAGAAAAACATCTCTTTCTGCTTTATTGACTATGCCAAAGCCTTTGACTGTGTGGATCACAATAAACTGTGGAAAATTCTGAAAGAGATGGGAATACCAGACCACCTAACCTGCCTCTTGAGAAATCTGTATGCATGTCAGGAAGCAACAGTTAGAACTGGACATGGAACAACAGACTGGTTCCAAATAGGAAAAGGAGTATGTCAAGGCTGTATATTGTCATCCTGCTTATTTAAATCATATGCAGAGTACATCATGAGAAATGTTGGACTGGAAGAAACACAAGCTGGAATCAAGATTGCCAGGAGAAATATCAATAACCTCAGATATGCAGATGATACCACCCTTATGGCAGGAAGTGAAGAGGAACTCAAAAGCATCTTGATGAAAGTGAAAGTGGAGAGTGAAAGAGTTGGCTTAAAGCTCAACATTCAGAAAACGAAGATCATGGCATCCAGTCCCATCACTTCATGGGAAATAGATGGGGAAACAGTGGAAACTGTGTCAGATTTTTTGGGGGAGAGGGGCTCCAAAATCACTGCAGATGGTGACTGCAGCCATGAAATTAAGATGCTTACTCCTTGGAAGAAAGGTTATGACCAACCTAGTTTGCATATTCAAAAGCAGAGACATTAATTTGCTGACTAAGGTCCATCTAGTCAAGGCTGTGGTTTTTCCTGTGGTCATGTATGGATGTGAGAGTTGGACTGTGAAGAAGGCTGAGCGCTGAAGAATTGATGCTTTTGAACTGTGGTGTTGGAGAAGACTCTTGAGAGTCCCTTGGAGTGCAAGGAGATCCAGCCAATTCATTGTGAAGGAGATCAGCCCTGGGAAATTTGGATGACTCAGACCAGACCAAATTATCATTTTTGAGACATGAGGTAAGCTCATAAACACTCTGCATTAAGAAATACAGGCCAGTACTGATAATAGCATCAAAGTGAAGAAATATAAGTGGATGTGAAAAGGCAGAAGTGCCCTGGGGAAGACTTGATGGTAGAATCAAAGCTGATGTATATTATTTTATGGAATTTGATTGCCCAGGCATGTTTGTAACCATTGCAACCACTGATTTAACAATGATTGTGTTCATCATTCATCATATTAAAAACTGTTTTACATGAATAGATTTTCAACATCATTAACCGTCAGGGAAATGGAAATCAAAACCACAATGACGTATCACCTTCCACCTTTTAGGATGGTTATTATTAACAGGTGTTGGTGAGGAGGCAGAGAAAAGGGAACCTCTGTACACTACTGGCGAAAATGTAAATGAGTTCCATCTCTGTGGAAAGTAGCATGGAGGTTCCTGCAAAAGTAAAAACAGAACCGCTGCATGACAGCAAGTCCACTTCTGGGCGCATCTGCAAAGGAAGGGAAGCCAGGGCCTTGCGGAGATGTAATGCCATGCTCACTGCTGCATCACTCACAATAGCCAAGATATGGAGACGACCTAAACGTCCATTGGCAGATGAACGCATAAAGAAAATTTAGGATAGACAGATGGATAACGGAATACTATTCAGCCTGAAAAAAGAAGGGGAAAATCTTGTCATTTGTAACAGTGTAGACAAGCATGGAAGACACTTTGCAAAATGAAATAAGCCAACACAGGCAGGCAAATTCTGTGTGATCCACTTACGTGTGGACTCTTAAAAAGTCAAATTCATAAAAGTAAAGAGTAGACCAGTGGTTGCCATGGGCTGGGTTGGGGTGGAGGGTAGCGTGAGATGTTGGTCAAAGGGTACAAGGTTTCACTCACACAGGATAAGCAAGTTCTGGAGGTCTAAGCAGCAGCATGGTGACGATAGATAACGTTACTGTGCACGTGAAAGCTTTCGAAGGGAATCAGTTCAGGTCAGTCTCTCAGTTGTGTCTGACTCTTTGCAACCCCGTGGACTGCAGCATGGAAGGCCTCCCTGTCCATCACCACCTGCCGGAGTTTACTAAGAGGGTAGATCTTAAATTAAATCTTCTCACGCTGAACAGTCACACACACACACGGGCAACTGTATAGAGACGGTGGATAAGCATCTAACTTGACTGTGCTGGTCTCTTTAGAGTGTGTGCGTGCGTGTGTGTGGGCATCGAGCTCTGCACTTCAACGCATGCACTTTCTTCATTGTATTGTTAAAAGCAAGGAAGTGCTCTTCTTAGCTTTGTATTTTCTAAAAACTTTAAATCTCCCCACAGTTATCCACTGAATGAACAGTCAAAACCAAGGAGACTAACTGTGATCCAGATAATCTTGCAACCAGCTCTGATTTCACCACAGAAGAGTGCTTGGGGCCACCTTGTGCTCTGAACACTAGACGTCCACCCTATGCGCCTATGCACCTTTCACTACAGTTTGTTCTTATTATGATTATTAAGTCCCTTTCTTTAAAGACATTAATAAATGTGTTGGAACTGATTTTCATATTTACAATTGCGATGTATTTACAAAGTCCTTTGGTGTATAGGACTTTCATAATTATATATGGTGCATAGGATTTTCATATTTACAATTACAGTGTATATACAAAGTCCTATTGACTTCCCTGGGGGCTCAGGTGGTGAAGAATCTGCCTGCAATGCAGGAGACCCAGGTTCAATTCCTGGATTAGGAAGATCCCCTGGAGAAGGGGATGGCTATGTACTCTAATACACTTGCCTGGAGAATCCCAAGAATCCCATGGATGGAGGAACGTGGCTGGCCACAGTCAGAAAGAGTTGGTCATGACTGAGTCACTAACGCATTCACAAAATCCTAGGCTAATAAAAAATACACATTCTTTCATTAAAGAGAGATCTGGGATCCTAATAAAAAAAAAAGAGCCGACAATTGTTCACCATAATATTGATCTATTCATCTTATCAAAGGGGAAATTAGATGAGTTTGGCGTTTCCTATCTTAATGAAATCTTCCATACCAGGACGTAAGCTACTCAAAGGCAGGCAGAGAGTTGTATTTGTTCTGTATCTTCATCTATCCTGAGTCCCTGGAACAGTGTCTGGGACATAGACTCAGTAAATATTTGTTTAATGGATGAATTTTCTTCACTATTTATTCAGAGTGTATTTTTATAATAAGTGCTCAATAATAGTAATATAATATGTAACTGGGGGATTCCAGAGTGGTACAGTGGTAAGGAATCTGCCTGCCAATGAAAGAGGTGCAAGAGGCCCAGGTTTGATCCCAGGATTGGGAAGATCCCCCAGAGGAGGAAATGGCAACCCACTCCAGTATTCTTGCCTGGGAAACATCAGGGACTGAAGAGCCTGGAAGTCTACAGTTCATGGGTCACAAGAGTTAGACACGGCTGAGTGACTGACACACTATATGTGATATAAAATACAATCACAAGCACTTATTAGGGCTTATTGAGTACCAGGCACTGTTCTAAGGACCTGATTTATATTAACTGGAGATGGATAGACTACTCTGCCCCTTATACAGATAAAATATGGGGAGTGCTTAAATTCGTAGTTGTCATTTGTTAGATGAGTGAGGCAGGAGGAAGGGAGCTAAATTTACTGAGTCACATCAGAAGTGCCCTGAATTCTGAAGCCAACGGAGAAGAATCATCGGTCTCTTTGCTCCAATGAGACCTTTACACCTTCCGGTCCATCTGCATCCCTGTCTCACCAGCTCTTCCTCTGGCCTCTGGCTCGGCCCGCTCTTTTCCACTTGGGCCTCCGGCAAGCAGCAGCGTCTGCTTCTGGAACCCCTTCCCTGAGTGTCAGCTCTTCCAGTGGCCCCTGATGCGTCGTTAGGGTGGGGGAGAGGGGTAGCCGCGCTCGGCCCCGGCGTGCTGCTTCCTCACTCAGCCCCGGGTGCAAAGCTGAAAAGCCAGCGACCGTCGAGCTGAACCTCCGAGCGCAGGCCGCCCGCTGCGGGCCGCGGAGTCTCCCCGGCGCTCGCCTCTTCTCCTCGAGCTCGCCCGGCCCTGGCCCGGGGCCCAGGAGCCCTCTGCTGGGTCAGGAGGCGCTTCATTGGCAGGAACCCGCTCACAGCCCGAGGCTTCTGCTAAAGCACAGCGCCTAGAAGCCAGACCAGGAGCGGCGGCTCCCAGCTCCGGCTCTGCCATTTCATTCGTACAGACATGTAACAAGCTTTAAATTTTTTTCCAAGCGGTGTTTATTTTTTCCTTCACAAAAAATTTTTCTATAATGGAAAGTTCCAAACACGTACGCTGATAAAGAGATTAATATAATTAACCTCTAGGTACCCCTTGGTTAGCAATATCTTGTTTCATCTTTATCCTCTGACAGCCCTCTCCTGATGGATTATTTTGAATCAAACTCCAGATATCTTCCCATTCCATCCACAATTTTTTTTTAAATTGGAGTATAATTGCTTTACGACGTTGTGTTAGTTTCTGCTGTAGGACAACATGAATCAGCCACGTGTATGCACATATCCCCTCCCTCTGGAGCCTCCCAACCCCCGAGGTCATCGCGGAGCATCCAGGGGGCC
>SJYG01000756.1:148287-171297 GCA_006410535.1 Litocranius walleri
AGCATCCAGGGGGCCCCTGTGCTAAACGGCCGCTCCCCGCTAGCCGCCTCTGTGACACGTGGTAGCGGATACGTCCGTGCTTCCCTCTCAAACTGTCCCATCCTCTCCTTCCCCACCGTGCCCACAGCCCACGTTTCACAAATTTCTTAATCTCTTAGTTTCCTCACGGGTAAAACTAGCGTAATAATACCTATCTCAGATAGGTTGGCGTGATCCTGAAACAAGATATGAATAAGCGCATCTCAGCATAGAGCTAACGAAAAGAACAGTCACTCAGTAAATGTTAGCTGAAAGTGAAGTCGCTCCGTCGTGTCCCACTCTTTGGGACCCCATGGACTGTAGCCCACCAGGCTCCTCCATCCATGGGATTTTCCAGGCAAGAGTACTGGAGTGGGGTGGCATTTTCTGCTCCAGGAGATCTTCCTCTCCTGAAGGAAGATCTTCCCGACCCAGGGACTGAACCAGGTCTCCTACATTGAACCCAGGTCTCCTACATTGAACCCAGGTCTCCTACATTGTAGGCAGACGCTTTATTCTCTGAGCCACAAGGGAAGCCAACCCTGTCTCTAGGGTCACAGCCAAGAGCTCTCCCCTTTCCATTTGATTTTTGCTGTGATTCATTTTCATCCTGATGAAAACAGCTCCTTGACCCTTTCGTATATTAGGTGCTGCTCCCAACAATGATACGACCTGGATGTGTTGCTTCGGGTGAGTCTGTTAACCGTTCCCCTTCAACCCTGCTGGGCCTGACGAAATTAGGCTCCTTCTCCAAGAATTCCTCAGGCTCCAAAAGGCTGAAATTTTGAGAAACTGATTTTTTCTTTTTCGAAACTTTCTATATAGCAATGTGTTCAGTCGTGTCCGACCCTTTGTGGCCCTGTGGACTGCAGCCCACTAGACTCCTCTCTCCACGGGGTTCTCCAGGCAAAAATAGTGGAGTGGAAAGCCATTTCCTATTCCAGGGGATCTTCCCAACGCAGGGATCGAACCTGTGTCTCTTGTCTCCTGCACTGGCAGGCAGATTCGTTACCTCTAGTGACACCTGGGAAGTCCTTACATAGGAATAAAGTTTACCAAAAGAAGTTCATCTGTTTCATGGAGATAAGTTAGCAATCTTCAGTCTGAAAATAAAAATGGGCCGACAGAAATAATTCTATATGAAGGTGAGAGTAAAAGTGTTAGTCGCTAAGTCATGTCTGACTCTTTGCAAGGCTCCTCTGTCCATGGGATTCTCCAGGCAAGAATACTGGATTAGACTGCCATGCCCTCCTCCAGGAGATTTCCCCAACCCAGGGATTGAACTCAGATCTCTTATGTTTCTTGCATTGGCAGGTGGGTTCTTTACCAGTAGCACGACTTGGGAAGCCCTTTACAAGCAGTAATAAACAAATTCAGGGGACATTTTTGGTCATGCAGATTGTTCAAACAAAACAAGATAAGGGACTCCCAGAAGAGACTGTGAAGGAGAGATGGCAAGATTTTCTGGTCAAGACAAACGTTCTTCACTAGGCTTGAAGATAAACTGGTCCAGGAGATCCTAAGCCTAGGAGAGGCAAACTCAACTAACTATGAGTGAGCTTTAATACTGAATTCAAACCTGGGATCGTTTAGGAGGTAAACATCTAATTATGACCTATACATTTTCTTGGGATTAAAAGAGACTGGTAATAGATTTCATCTGCCATTCAAACTCTGATTATGCTGGCAGAGTACATCATGAGAAACGCTGGACTGGAAGACACACAGCTGGAATCAAGATTGCCTGGAGAAATATCAATAACCTCAGATATGCAGATGACACCACCCTTATGGCAGAAAGTGAAGAGGAGCTAAAAAGCCTCTTGATGAAAGTGAAAGAGGAGAGTGAAAAAGTTGGCTTAAAGCTCAACATTCAGCAAACGGAGATCATGGCATCCGGTCCCATCACTTCATGGGAAATAGATGGGGAAACAGTGGAAACAGTGTCAGACTTTATTTTTCGGGGCTCCAAAATCACTGCAGATGGTGACTGCAGCCATGAAATTAAAAGACGCTTACTCCTTGGAAGAAAAGTTATGACCAACCTAGATAGTATATTGAAAAGCAGAGACATTACTTTGCCGACTAAGGTCCATCTAGTCAAGGCTATGGTTTTTCCAGTGGTCATGTATGGATGTGAGAGTTGGACTGTGAAGAAGGCTGAGTGCTGAAGAATTGATGCTTTTGAACTGTGGTGTTGGAGAAGACTCTTGAAAGTCCCTTGGACTGCAAGGACATCCAACCAGTGCATTCTGAAGGAGATCAGCACTGGGATTTCTTTGGAAGAAATGATGCTAAAGCTGAAGCAGTGGAAACAGTGTCAGACTTTATTTTTCGGGGCTCCAAAATCACTGCAGATGGTGACTGCAGCCATGAAATTAAAAGACGCTTACTCCTTGGAAGAAAAGTTATGACCAACCTAGATAGTATATTGAAAAGCAGAGACATTACTTTGCCGACTAAGGTCCATCTAGTCAAGGCTATGGTTTTTCCAGTGGTCATGTATGGATGTGAGAGTTGGACTGTGAAGAAGGCTGAGTGCTGAAGAATTGATGCTTTTGAACTGTGGTGTTGGAGAAGACTCTTGAAAGTCCCTTGGACTGCAAGGACATCCAACCAGTGCATTCTGAAGGAGATCAGCACTGGGATTTCTTTGGAAGAAATGATGCTAAAGCTGAAGCTCCAGTACTTTGGCCACCTCATGCGAAGAGTTGACTCACTGGAAAAGACTCTGATGCTAGGAGGGATTGGGGGCAGGAGGAGAAGGGGACGACGGAGGATGAGATGGCTGGATGGCATCACGGACTCAATGGACGTGAGTCTGAGTGAACTCCGGGAGATGGTGATGAACAGGGAGGCCTGGCGTGCTGCGATTCATGGGGTCACAAAGAGTCGGACACGACTGAGCGACTGAACTGAACTGAACTGATTATATACAAAAGAGGTTAAGTATAAAGATCAAATTACAAATTAGCAACGTCTATAGTGGACAGGAAAATGTAGAGTAGGGACACACAGTGTATTTGTCAGGCTACTCCAGAAAGTTTAAGAATGAGGAGTAAAGTCAGCTTATTTAATTACCTAGACATAACCATTGAAATGAAATGAAAGTCACATCCAACTCTTTGGGACCTCATGGACTATACATTCCATGGAATTCTCCAGACCAGAATACTGGAGTGGGTAGCTGTTCCCTTCTCCAGGGGATCTTCTCAACCAAGAGATTGACCCCAAGTCTCCTGCATTGCAGGAGGATTCTTTACCAGCTGAGCCACAGGGGAAGCCCAGGAACACTGGAGTGGGTAGCCTATCCCTTCTCCAGGAGATCTTCCCAACCCAGGAATTGAACCGGGGTGTCCTGTATTGCAGGCGGATTCTTTACCAACAGAGCTATCAAGGAAGCAGATATAACCATAAACTCTCTGCATCCTTACTTTAAAATAAAATATTTCAAATATGGTTAAATTAAAGAATTTAATGCAGTTTAAGCAAACATTAGAAAGTATGAAAATACAAAAAAGCAAGGAAACACCACATAGAATTACAAATATTTAGGAAATATTTCTTTGTAATTCAACCCGAAATTTAACTCACCAAGATTCTGTGCCTCTTAGAGTTTGTTTGCTGGCAGCTCCTCCTAAAATAGGATTTGCTTTCATGTTTGTTTAGCATTTTGTTATGCCTGTTTTTAAAGGACACTTCAAGTGTCTCAAAGCAAAACCCAGAGGCACCTGGAGGCAAAATGCAATCTTGATTCTGAAACTGGGGTTTAAAAGCTGTCTCAGTAGGCATTTCTTCCACTGGCAATAAGTGAAAACATTGAACTTACCTAGATTCAAAGTCTTTTCACCGGGCATTCCAAAGATAATGTTGTGTTAATCTCTCAGTCGTGTCCTACTCTTTGTGACCCCGTGGGCTGGGGCCCGCCAGGCTCCTCTGTCCATAGGATTCTCCAGGCAAGAATGCTGGACTGGGTTGCCACTTCCTGCTCCAGCCAAAGGTAAGGTACAATAAGAAAGAAAGAAAGTGAAGTCGCTCAGTCGTGTCCAACTCTTTGCGACTCTGTGGACTGTAGCCCACCAGGCTTCTCTGTCCGTGGGATTCTCTAGGCAAGAATACTGGAGTGGGTTACCATTTCCTTCTCCAAGGTACAATAGTAAAGGACATTTAGAGGTCTGGGAAGTCTTTAAATCATATATACAACTGCTCAATGCTCTGTGTTGACCTAAATGAAAAGGAAATTTAAAAAGCACGTGTATGTATACAGATTCACTTTCCTGTACGGTAGAAACTAACGTAACATTGTAAAGCAGCTATGACGTGAGGTGAGGTGAAGGCGCTCAGTCGTGTCTGACTCTGCGATCCCGTGGACTGTAACCTACTAGGCTTCTCCGTCCGTGGGATTCTCCAGGCAAGAATACTGGAGTGGATTGCCATTTCTTTCTCCAGGGGATCTTCCCAACCCAGGTGTCGAACCCGTCTCCCGCATTGGAGGCAGACGCTTTAACCTCTGAGCCACCTCCAACAAAAATTAATTTTTAAAAAGCCCAAAAAAGATTTAAGGGCTTCCCTGATAGCTCAGTTGGTAAAGATTCTGCCTGCAGTGCAGGAGACCCTGGTTCCGTTCCTGGGTTGGCATAGGTTCTAAAAGAATTTTAAACTTCCAGTCAGAATATACATACACATATATATATTCTGGCCTGGAGAATTCCGTGGACTGTATAGTCCATGGAGTTGCAAAGAGTCAGACACAACTGAGCAACTTTCACTTTCATACATACGAAAGAGCTAAGAAGACTTTAAGAGCTCAAACAACATTGTTAACACAGAGAGAACTACATTGCTGTTGTTGATCAGTAGCTAAGTCCTGTCAGCTTCTTACAACACCGTGGACTGCAGTATGCTAGGCTTCCCTGTCCACTCCCTCCTGGAGTTTGCTCAGACTCATGTCCATCGAGTCGGTGATGCCGTCCAGCCATCTCACCCTCTGCCGCCCCCTTCTCCTCCTGCCCTCAATCTTTCCCAGCATCAGGGGCTTTTCCAGTGAGGCAGTGTTTTGCATCAGGTGGCCAAAGTATCAGAGCTTCAGTTCAGCATCAGTCCTTCCAATGCATATTCAGGGCTGACTTCCTTTAGGATTGACTGGTTTCATCTCCTGGCAGTCCAAGGGACTCTCAAGAGTCTTCTCCAGCACCACAGTTCAAAAATGTCAATTAACAAACCATTATTTTCAGAGATGCCAACTAGTTTAGCCCCCTATGGCAGGGGTCCCCAACCTGCCAATCTAATGCCTGACAATCTGAGGTGGAGGTGATGTAATGATAGAAATAAGGGGCACCGTACATGCAATGTGCTCGAATAATCATCCCGAAACCAACACCCCCTCACACACCCTTCCAAGGCAAAATTGTCTTCCCTGAAACCCGTCCCTGGTGCCAAGAAGGCTGGGGAACCACTGCCTGCGGGACGCTGCTGCCACCTCGTGGAGGCGCGCCTAAATTGCAGAGGGTTTTAAGAGGTGACTGGGGGGCTAAACGGAGAAGGGCATGGCAGCCCACTCCAGTATTGTTGCCTGGAGAATCCCATGGACAGAAGAGTCTGGTGGGTTACCGTCCACAGGGCTTCAGAGAGTCAGGCATGCCTGAGCGACCGAGCGACAATGAGGGACTGGAATCCACATGAAAGGGAAACCCGCTCAGTCCGACTCTGTGACCCCATGCACTGCACAGTCCACGGGATTCTCCAGGCCAGAAGACTGGAGTGGGTAGCCTTTCCCTCCTCCAGGGGATCTTTCCAGCCCAGGAATCGAACCGGGGTCTCCTGCATTGCAGGTGGATTCTTTCCCAGCTGAGCTATCGGGGAAGCCCTAAAATCCACATGAGAACCCAGCATTCTGACTTACGCTGGCTCAGCTGGTAAAGAACCTGCCTGCCGGTGCAGGAGATGCAAGAGAGGGGGTTTGATCCCTGAGTGCAGAAGACCCCCTGGAGAAGGAAATGGCAACCCGTTCCAGTGTTCTTGTCTGGGAAATCCCATGGACAGAGGAGCCTGGCAGGCTATAGCCCATGGGGTCACAAAGAGTCGGACACTACTGAGCGCACGCGCGCGCACACACACACACACACACACACACACACATGCTATATGCCCAGCAAGCTCTAAGTACGCTACCATGAGCTCCTTAAGTACATGAGCTCAAAACTTTCATGTCCTTCAATTCTGGTAAATAAATCAGACCAGGCAGATGGAGAATTCCCTGGGTATATTGTAAATGATGAGTAACATTAATAAACAAATACATTTTGAGAATAACGTGATTGAGAACAGATAATTTGCAACTTCACATTCACAGTACCATTTTAAACAAATCTTATTGTTTAATTCCTAAAAAGAGGCATCAAGACAAAATGAAAGAGCACTCTCAAAGAGAGGGCATCATAGATTTTTTTAAAAGGACTAACATTATCACAAGGCATAGGATTGAATCCCACCTGTTTTCACCTGTGTGGCCTTGTGACCTTCCACTGACCTCACATGAACTCACGCTTCATTTGTGAGATGCATGCAAGGATGTCAACACTGCATGCTTGTGAGCTGTTCAAATAGGACAGATTACCAATTTGATTTTTAAATTCCCAGTTGTCTCCAAAGAAATACCTCCAACTATAATATTCTGATACCAGTTTACTAGAAATGCATGATAATCTATATTATTATTGTTCTGAAGAAACTATATACTTTCATTAAATATGAGCTAACTGTATGTTTTAATGAAAATGACAACTAATTTGGACATAGTTTTAAAGAGACTTCTTCATTTTCAGAAAATCTTGGCCTAGTGATTTTTATAAACAATGACCTTTGCTATCACTGTCAATTTTTATTACTCTGAGATTAGGAACACTAATTATTTAACACTAATTAGATTAGGAACACTAATTATTTGTGAGTAATGTGAACATGTTACTTCCAGAAAACAAGTGAATATATCACACTCTTTGGAATAGCTAGATAAGACAAGCTCAAAATGAGTCATTAGGAAATTATGTGTTGATTAGCAAATAAAATGAAAGTGCCCATAACCAGATGGCTCCAGGGTAGAGAATCCACCTGCTAATGCAGGAGACACGGGAGGCGTGGGTTCGAGCCCTGCGTCGAGCAGACCCCCTGGGGCAGGAAATGGCAACTCGCTCCAGCGTTCTTGCCGGGAGAGCCCATGGACAGAAGCGCCCGGCTGCAGCCCGTGGGCCGCTAAGAGTCAGGTGCCACTGAGGAGACGAAGCTCGGGTGGGCGGCGCTCTTGTGTCCTCCTCCAGGGTGTTTTCTTATCCTCTGTGTTCCGCAGCCACCCTGTGTTTGCTCACCGAGTGATACCAATAGAGGTTTGTGTTTTTTTTGTAAGAAGAGATCTTGATTAGCCTTGGGGGATCAGCGGCGCTGGCCACGGGGACAGGGCTTAATGAGCAATGTCTTCAGAACGCGTATGTGAATATATGTTCTCCACACCACCCCAGAGATCAATTAAGAACAAATCTGTAAGTCTGGGTGTCGCACTCCTTTCTCTTTCAAAAAATATAAGACTCTCCAGGGCAAATAGGAGAAAATGTCTCCAAGGAGAAAGAAAAGACCCTCTCTCAAACTCACCCCTAACCCCAGCTTTTAAACACTTCCCAAATGAGCCCAAGTACAGATCTTAGTTGACATTGACACCAGAAGCGCTTCTTAAAGATTACGTCCTCTCCCTCCTCCCTGTGTATCTTTTCTCTCTACTTTTCTGCCTACAAACACACATTAGAAGCAACAAGTGGATCTTTTTATCTTTGATGAACAAACCAACCTCAAGCTTGCTTTTCAAAGCTGTTAGCACTTTGAGGACTGGAAGCAAGTCCTGAAGCGAGATCTGATGCCTTCCAAAGCAGATGTCGAGACAGGCATAAGCTGAATGACAGGCAGAGCAAGAAGGGGCAAGTGCGGCCACCCGCCTTTCCCTTTCTGTCCTCGTGCTCGCATGCACGTCGCCTTGCAGAGCACACTTCCACAGTGCATCCGAGCTGTGCACGCTATTGCAGATGAGGAAGGAGTTCTTTGGCTTTCAGTTCTTCCCCGTGGGCCTCTCAAGTCTGCCTGTTTTCCCCCAAACTCATCCCCAATCTTGTTTCTGCCTTACTTCTCCTTTAACGGCCTCTGGAACTATGTTGAGTCCTTGCAACTGGGAAGGGAAGAAAGAAGACATAAAACTTCTGAAGGAATTGCTATACCCTTGAACATGGCCCCAGTCGTGAATAAGTAGTCTGCAAAGCAACTTGGAAGGGCTGGAACTGGGCCAGACTACACGTGGCAGATTTTCGAAACACCGCAGAGACCTCAAGCCTCTGAAACTCTCTCCTTCTCTTTTTTGACTGAAGGCTTGAATTTTGCCATCTAAGTCCCAATTCCTGGGTGAAAGTCTGGGTGCCTTTTTAATTCTCACCTTACATTAAGAAAGCTTTCCTGGTGGCTCAGATGGTAAAGCGTCTGCCTGCAATGCGGGAGACCCAGGTTCAATCCCTGGGTAGGGAAGATCTCCTGGAGAAGGAAATGGCAACCCACTCCAGTACTCCTGCCCGGAGAATCCCATGGATGGAGGAGCCTGGTAGGCTACAGTCCATGGGATCACAAAGAGTCGGGCACGACTGAGCGACTTCACTTCTTCTTACATCAAGAGGGATTCGTTCACCTCCACCAGTCACTGGTAAGTTCAGATAATAGGCAGACCTAGAAGAGAAGGACCCTAAGGGCACTGGGTTCTTGCCCAGTGAGGAGAAGGATGGGAAGAGCACAGGAAACTGGTTTGGCTGAGATTCCCCTTGACACCATTGCCTTGTTTTTCTTCCATTCCCAACCAACTCTTTGCGACCCCAAGGACTGTACAGTCTGTGGAATTCTGCAGGCCAGAATACTGGAGTGGGTAGCCTTTCCCTTCTCCAGGGGATCTTCCCAACCCAGGGATTGAACCCAGGTCTCCCACATTGCAGACGGATTCTTTATCAGCTGAGCCACAAGGGAAGCCCCTCTTACACACATATTTGGCATATTTGGTTACAAAATATAATACTTTCTTGAAGATATTTCATAAAAGATGAGTTGAGTCATAAATCAATTCTACCAGATCCCATCAATTCCTGAGTGTCTTCCAGGGGCTAGGTTGTTTTTTTATTAATATATTTTTTTATGTTTCTAACTTTTTATTTTGTATTGGAGTTTAGTGGAATCACAATGTTGTGATAGTTTCAGGTGGACAGCAGAGGAACTCAGCCATACACGTACATACATATACGTATACGTGTATCCATTCTCCCCCAGACCTCTCTCCCATCCAGGCTGCCATGCAACACTGAGCAGAGCTCCCTGTGCCATTCAGCAGGTCCTTGGTGTTTATCCATTTCAGATATAGCAGAATGGCATGTGCTAGGTTTTTCATTTTACGGCATTATTGAATCTTCACCACGGCCTCGAAGGCTCGTGGTGTCCACAGAAATGCAGCTCCAGCATTTATAAATCCAGCAAAGGCACTGGCCCCTCAGACTCTGTAAAACGGGCCTGGGCTGATGCACCTACACCACAGGTTCGTGAGAGGGAGGAGACTCAGATCAAACTCAACCTCCCAGGATTTCTTGCCAAAATGAAAGAGATTTTCTTCCTCTCCCAAGGGAGGAAGCCATTCTTCGTAAACAGAGTTCAGGGATGTAAAGTGCTTCACGCAGCCCTTAAGATACCTTCTATTTAATTTTCCAGAATACCATTCAAGGCATCCATATGTTGGAACAAAACCCTGAATAAGGTTTTCCTCTTGTTTCAATTTGTCCAGCTTCACTTTCTGACTCGGGAGATGGGGAATTTCATTCCTAGATATGAAAACCTTCCCTCCTAATCAGTTCAGTTCAGTTCAGTCGCTCAGTCGTGTCTGACTCTTTGCGACCCCATGGACTGCACGCCAGGCCTCCCTGTCCATCACCAACTCCCGGAGTTTACTCAGACTCATGTCCATGAGGTCAGTGATGCCATCCAACCATCCCTCCTAATGGCAACACTCAAAACAGGCTTTCAGTTGATGTATCAACCCTCAGGTTATTCAATTCTTCAGTCTCACCCAGGATTCTTTATCAGCTGAGCCACAAGGGAAGCCCCTCTTACACACATATTTGGCATATTTGGTTACAAAATATAATACTTTCTTGAAGATATTTCATAAAAGATGAGTTGAGTCATAAATCAATTCTACCAGATCCCATCAATTCCTGAGTGTCTTCCAGGGGCTAGGTTGTTTTTTTATTAATATATTTTTTTATGTTTCTAACTTTTTATTTTGTATTGGAGTTTAGTGGAATCACAATGTTGTGATAGTTTCAGGTGGACAGCAGAGGAACTCAGCCATACACGTACATACATATACGTATACGTGTATCCATTCTCCCCCAGACCTCTCTCCCATCCAGGCTGCCATGCAACACTGAGCAGAGCTCCCTGTGCCATTCAGCAGGTCCTTGGTGTTTATCCATTTCAGATATAGCAGAATGGCATGTGCTAGGTTTTTCATTTTACGGCATTATTGAATCTTCACCACGGCCTCGAAGGCTCGTGGTGTCCACAGAAATGCAGCTCCAGCATTTATAAATCCAGCAAAGGCACTGGCCCCTCAGACTCTGTAAAACGGGCCTGGGCTGATGCACCTACACCACAGGTTCGTGAGAGGGAGGAGACTCAGATCAAACTCAACCTCCCAGGATTTCTTGCCAAAATGAAAGAGATTTTCTTCCTCTCCCAAGGGAGGAAGCCATTCTTCGTAAACAGAGTTCAGGGATGTAAAGTGCTTCACGCAGCCCTTAAGATACCTTCTATTTAATTTTCCAGAATACCATTCAAGGCATCCATATGTTGGAACAAAACCCTGAATAAGGTTTTCCTCTTGTTTCAATTTGTCCAGCTTCACTTTCTGACTCGGGAGATGGGGAATTTCATTCCTAGATATGAAAACCTTCCCTCCTAATCAGTTCAGTTCAGTTCAGTCGCTCAGTCGTGTCTGACTCTTTGCGACCCCATGGACTGCACGCCAGGCCTCCCTGTCCATCACCAACTCCCGGAGTTTACTCAGACTCATGTCCATGAGGTCAGTGATGCCATCCAACCATCCCTCCTAATGGCAACACTCAAAACAGGCTTTCAGTTGATGTATCAACCCTCAGGTTATTCAATTCTTCAGTCTCACCCCAGACACTTCTTATATACCTAGCTGGGCCATCAGTGAGTTCCTTATTTCTGCAAGAAAAGCACACTTTAACCTATCGTGTGAGGAGGGAATATTCACTGATGACAACAATCACAGTAGCAGTTCCTTCAGCAAGCATTCAGTCTCAGGATCCGTGAGCCTTCTCCAAGTTGTCTTACGCAGTAGTTAAACAACTCTGTTAAGCAGTCACTGTTACCTCTGTTTTGCAAATGAAGAAGCTGAGACTCAGATCGGCTACAAGAATTGCTCAATCTCCCACCACTGGCAAGTGGCTGAGTCAGGATCAGAACCATTAAACTTGTCCTGAAGCCTCACCAGTTTCGTAGCCACTACCTTATCCCATCCCCTTTCTTCTAATCTGAATCGTTGCCCCCAAACAGCCTGAAGCACATCATAAACTTGGGTCCCTACTTTGCCAAACGGTGGACCCTACTTAGAGAGGGCTGAGAGCCCCAGCAGGGCTGTGTCTGTTTGCCTCCAAATTTCTCCATGTGGCTCCACACCTGCAGCAGATTACTCCAAACTTTGTTGTGGGTCCCTTTCTTTTTGACAAGAGGGAAAAATCCTCTCCTGATTCTCAGAACTCTACACACCTGTCACAAATGGGTGCAAAATCTCTGAACATAGGGTAAAGCTTAAAAGTGAAGTGAGGTGAAGTTGCTCAGTCCTGTCTGACTCTTTGCAACCCTGTGGACTGTAACCTACTAGGCTTCTCCGTCCATGGGATTCTCCAGGCAAGAATACTGGAATGGATTGCCATTTCCTTCTCCAGGGGATCTTCCCAACCCAGGTATCAAACCCAGGTCTCCTACATTGGAGGCAGACGCTTTAACCTCTGAGCCACCAGGGAAGCCCCCACTGGTAAATATACGATATCTGGTTTTCTGTCTCTGCCCTACTTCACCTTGTATGGCAGTCTCTGCATCCATCCACATCACTAAAAATGACCCAGTTTCATTCCTTCTATGGCTGAGTAATGCTCCATGTATATAGGCACCACTTCTTTACCTGGGCGATGCGGGTGGGAGGCAGGCTCAAGGGGAAGGGGATGTGTGTCTACACACAGTTGATTCGCTTTCTTGTACAGCAGAAACTAACACAACACTGTAAAGCAATTATGCTCCAATAATTTAAACAATTAATCAACTGAAAGCTAAGGGGGAAAAACACATTGGTAAGATTGGGATTGCAAGAGATCTCCTAAACTGTACAAATGATGGCATGGTGATGGCTAGGATGAAGCTCACTCGATCTCACTATCCAAACTGGAGGACTTTGGTGCTGAAAAATCTGCCGCAGGAGCTACTGAGTGGGAAGAGGGTGGGCCCCAATTCTAAGAGCATCTCTCTGTGTAAGTTCCCAGAAGAAATGGAGAAGGTCTATGAGACCTTGACAAGCAATAGGCAGATAATGGACTGACTTATAAAAGATTGGGGATATTAAAATGAAGTAGCTTTCCTACAGAGAAGGCGATGGCTCCCCACTCCAGTGCTCTTGCCTGGAAAATCCCATGGACAGAAAAGCCTGGTGGGCTGCAGTCCATGAGGTCGCTAAGAGTCGGACACGACTGAGCGACCTCACTTTCACTTTTCACTTTCACGCATTGGAGAAGGAAATGGCAACCCATTCCAGTGTTCTTGCCTGGAGAATCCCAGGGACAGCAGAGCCTGGTGGGCTGCCGTCCATGGGGTCGCACAGAGCCAGACACGACTGAAGTGACTTAGCAGCAGCAGCTTTCCTAAACTGAGCAAGAAAAATTCAGAGCAAATAGAGAAAGTTTTATTTCACAAAGAGTGAAGCCACCATCCTGGAATAATTTCTCTAATAGCTGTAAGTTATAGAGTCTGTGTAGCAAGATACTAACACACTCATGTATATACATACACTTTCATGTGAAAAGAATATACCAAAATGTAAGTGCTATTATTTCAGGAGATAGAATGTCACAGATCTCAGTTTCGAGGCTTTTGTGCATCAATCAGGAACAGCTCATGGTTTTTAGGGTTAGTATTTCACAGTTGTTTGCTGAGCAAATTATTTTGCAGTTCTCATATATTGCTTTAAGATTCATAAAATAGTTTCCTCTTGAAAAATAAATGAAATTTGTTGGATTTTCTATATTTTAAGAGGTAGAATAGGCTGAAAATATGACTTAAAAGATAGTGAAGGTAATTTGGTTGACTTCCAAATTGTTTGGAATAAGACATGAAGAAGCATTAAGATGTATTCCAAAGGTTTAAGGCTCATTCACACTCTGACCACACTTGGTCCTGGTGCCTCCTATGGGGACGGGACCTCAGCTTAGAGACTGATGGCAGAAGTTCTCTGATTGACATGGAAAGACTGAGATTCCATGTGGATGTATGAGATACTGATGAGAATTCTTACAAAGGGGGGTTAAATGGAAGTCCTTAGTTTCGAAAGATGCTTCATACGCTGGAAATTCTAAGAACATAATTGAAGATGGTTTATAATTGAGGCTTTAAACAATAGCAACAACACTTGTAGAATGCTTATTATGGGCCAGGAATATCCTAAAGCAGATTAGAAAGATGATAGATAGATAGACAGATAGAAGGACTTCCCTGTTTGTCCAGTGGTTAAGAATCCTCCTGCCATTGCAAGGGACAGAGTTTCGATTGCTGGTCCAGGAAGATTCCACCTGCTGTGGGGAAACTAAGCCCATTTGCCACAACTACTGAACCTGCATCCTGCAACTACGGAAGCCCCCACATGTGCTCTGCAACAAGAGACACCACCACTAGGAGCAACCCGGGCGCCACAGCTAGACGGCAGCCCCTGCCTGCTGCACCTGGAGAAAGCCCGCACGCGCAAAGACCCCAGGGGGCCAGTTTAAAGAGAAAAAGGGTTGATGGATGTGTGCGCATGCTGTCTCTTCGGTCGTGTCCAGCTCTTTGTGACCCTGTGGACTGCAGCCCGCCAGACTCCTCTGTCCATGGGATTGTCCAGGCAAGAATACTGGAGTAGGTTGCCATCCCTCCTCCAGGGGATTTTCTTCACCCAGAAATCGAACCCACATCTCTTATGTCTCCTGCATTGGCAAGCAGGTTCTTTACCACTAATGCCACTGGGAAGCTCTGATAGATAGATAGATAGGGCTATTATTATCTCTAATTTAACAGAGAGTCATAGAGAGTTCAAGTGACCTGCCCAAGATCACACATCTATTAAGTGGTAACACTGGCAATTGAATCCAGGCCGTCCAAGTCCAGGGCCCACATTCTTAACAAACAGTTTAGGGAGGCAATACTGAAGACAAATTCGAGACTGACACTATGTTCATATGTTCAGACCTACTATCTGACAATTGAGAGCATTTCTATGCACATCTGGCCTAGTCCTTTGGATTAAAAACATTCAAAAATGCCTTATAGATTTGTTTCCCAGCTAAATAGCTGAGCCCTATCCCTCTGTTGGCTTCTTTATTCCATTATTGAAACTGGAATAATGTTAGGTAAATAGTTAGGGCAGGGCATGATATAATTCACCTGGGGCACACAAAACTGTCCTAATAATAACTTTCTTTGCGGACTTAATAGACAACAGTTACTTTATACATGTTGGCTTATTCTATTCTTAAACACGTGAAGTAAGCACTGTCACCTTTTTAAAATATTTATTTATTTATTTGCGCCCCAGCCCCGGGGTCTTAGCTACAACATGCAGGCTCTTGAGCTATGGGATAGATTTAGCTCCCTGACCAGGGTTTGAACCCAGACCCCCCTGCATGGAGAGTGCAGAGTCTTAGCCACTGGACCACAGAGAAGTCCCACACATTTTAAAAGGATATTAAAGTCTAGAGCTGTTAGCCATCTCACCCAAAATGACACAGTTACCAAATGGTAGAGGTAGGAGTTAAACCCAGAGAGTCTGAATCCAAGGCATAAGCTCATATAAACCACTCTGTGTTATATTAAAAAGCAAGTATGTGAGACATCTGCTTTCTAAGGGAAAGAGAGAGAACCTTTGCATTATCTGTGTCGTAATTCTCTATGGGCTTCTCCGATGGCTCAGCCAGTAAAGAATCTGCCTGGAATGCAGGAGACACAGGAGACGCAGGTTCAATCCTTGGGTCGGGAAGATTCCCTGGAGGAGGAAATAGCAACCCACTCCAGTTCTTGCCTGGAAAATCCCATGGATGGAGGAGCCTGGCAGCCTACAGTTCAAATGGTCACCAAGAGTCAGACTAACTGAAGTGATTTAGCACACACACATGTTAAGTGTCTGTAGTACTCTGCCTTCCTCTTATGCATTTAATAATTATTGTAAGGCCGGACCCACTCCAGTGTTCTTGGCTGGAGAATCCCAGGGATGGGGGAGCCTGGTGGGCTGCCGTCTATGGGGTTGCACAGAGTCGGACACGACTGAAGTGAGTTAGCAGCAACTTAGCAGCAAGGCCAGACCCTGGGGCCAGGGCTGTGATGGGCCACCCCTTCTCTCCCCCACCAGCAGGGGAAGTCCCTAACGGAAGGTGCCTCCTAGATCCCGGGGACTAGTGACAGCACACTTCGCCAGCTAAAGCCGCCCGCCCCAGCCTTGTAGAAGGACCTTTCAGCCCACAACACCTCGGCCTGATGACCTATCCGAACCCCGTTCACTGACCGTAACTTTTGGGGTGATCTAGCCTGACCATCCCCCGCAAAGAATGCATATAAACCACTCCCCAGCACAGACCGGTTGCGGACTTCCTCAACCTGCCTCGTTCGGGTCTGGAACCCCACCTGGGAGCCCCGCCTGGGAACCCCACCAGGGAGTGCTTCCCCATTAAAGCCTGTTCGACACTCTTTTTGGTGTCCTGGTCTCTTACCTAACAATTATTTGCTAACATCATTTGTCCTGTGGGTTATTATTATGATCCCAAGTCTGCATCTTGCCCTCGTCCACGGGAAACATGTCCACAACGAGGGCCTGGAACGGCTCGTCGGTGACCATGTTCATCCTCCTGGGGTTTGCAGACCATCCACAGCTACAGGCCCTCCTCTTTGTGACCTTCCTGGGCATCTACTTGGTGACCCTGGCCTGGAACCTGGCCCTCATCCTTCTGATCAGAGGCGATGCCCATCTACACACGCCGATGTACTTCTTCCTCGGCAACCTGTCCTTCGCTGACCTCTGCTGCTCTTCTGCGGTGGCTCCCAAGATGCTCTCCGACTTCTTCCGGGAACGGAAGAGCATCTCCTTCCTGGGCTGCGCTCTTCAGTTCTTCTTCTTCATGGGCGCGAGTCTAACCGAGTGCTTCCTACTGACGGCGATGGCCTACAATTGCCACGCGGCCATCTCCAGCCCCCTGCTCTACTCCGCCGTCATGTCCCAGAGCCTCTGTACACGCTTGGTGGTTGGAGCCTACCTCGGTGGCTTCCTGAGCTCCCTGGTCCAGTCCAGTTCCATATTTCGGCTCCGCTTCTATGGACCCAACCTCATCGACCATTTCTTCTGTGACCTCCCACCGGTCCTGGCACTTTCTTGCTCCGACACCTTCTCCAGTCAATGGTGAATTTCCTCGTGGTGGCTGTCGTTGGAGGCACATCGTTCCTCATCCTTCTTGTCTCCTAGGGTCACATAGCGGCTACCGTCCTGAAGATCTGCTCCGCGGAAGGTCGCAGGAAAGCCTTCCACACGTACACGTCACATCTGATGGTGGTAACTCTTGTTTGGGACGGCCCTTTTCATGTACCTGCGGCCCAGCTCCAGCTACTCGTTTGGCAGAGACAAGGTGATGTCTGTATTCTACTCACTGGTGATCCCCATGCTGAACCCCCTCATTTACAGTTCGAGGAACCAAGAGATCAAGGATGCCCTGTGGAAGATGCTGGGGAAGAAGGAAGTGTTTTCCTAGATCGTGACTGAAGACATATGCCTTCAAACAGCCAGAGAGCTAAGTGGTCCATGATGGCCTCTGCCTCTGGCTTTAGGTAAGTGACGTGTTGGTGTGCAGCTTGAAAATGGGGGCGCTGCTTCCATACTTTCTGACCATTACACTTGATCATCTGCCTACTGACCCCACCATCGATCGTCGAAAGGACAACCTACGGTATCATGCTGGGATCTCTACTCTCTGTTGTGACCTAAATGGGAAGGGAATCCAAAAAATATAAGGGATATATGTAAATATATCGGGCTTCCCAGATGACGCTGGTGATTTTAAAAACCTGCCTGCCAATGTAGGAGAGGTAAGAGACATGAGTTTGATCTCTGAGTCGGGAAGACCCCCCCACCCCACCCCCGGAGGAGGGCATGGCAACCCACTCCAGTATTCTTGCCTGGAAAACCCCATGGACAAAAGAGTCTGGTGAGTGACAGTCCATGGGGTCGCATAGAGTCGGACAGGACTGAAGAGACTTAGCAGGCACGTAAACATATAACAGCTTCATTTGCTGTTCAGTAGAAACTAACACAGCATTGTAAAGTAACTCCAAATTTTTATTATTTTTAAAAAAGAGAAAGCGAGTACTTCAGAAAAACATAAAGAAATTCCCCAAGTAGCCTATTCTCACAATTGGTATTACAAACACCACCTTTTATGGGGTACCTGGTAGCTCAGATTGTAAAGAATCTGCCTGCAATGCTGGAGACCTGGCATCAATCCCAGGGTTGGAAAGCTCCTCTGGAGGAGGGCATGGCAACCCACTCCAGTATTCCTGCCCTGAGAATCCCATAGACAGAGGAGCCTGGTGGGCTGCAGTCCACAGGGTTGCAAAGAGTTGGACACAACTGAGCAACTAACACTTTTGCTTTCACTTTTTCAGTTCATATACGCTAGACCCTCCATTTGATCTCATGAGAGAGCCCTACACAGAAGCAGAACAAAATGTAGCCTCTACATCATTTTATCTGAAAAATCTCCACGTATAAGTTTACTATCACAGCTGTTAACTAGTTACCACAAACCTATTGGCTTAAAACAATATAAATTTATTATCTCATAGGTGTGTAGGTAAGAAGTCTTTTGGTTCCAGATGGCAGGGGGGTGGAGTTGGGGGCGTTGTGCCCAACTCTTTGCAATACCATGGACCATAGCCCTCCAGGCTCCTCTGTTCATGGGTTTTCCCAGACAAGGGTACTGGAGTGGGTGACCATTTCCTGCTCCAGGGGGTCTTCCCGACCCAGGGAGCAAGCCTCATCTCTTGTGTCTCCTGCACTGGCAGGTGATTCTTCACAACTGAGCCACCTGAGAAGCCCTCACGCTAGCCTACAACTTCCTTAAGGAGAGTTACTGATTCTTGTTCCTTTAGAACCTACCACAGTGTCTGGGACAGAGTAGGGACATAGCAAACATTTGTTTGATAAATGAATTATTCACTGTTCCTAGTAATGTTGGCTTGAGTATGGTGTTTATATTATTTCCTTATAGTGTGGCTAACAATGAATCTCAGGGTCTGGTGACTGGGATGGAGATTAATTATCTCTGCTTTTAGAAAATGTAAATAAGAATATGTCCTTGACACCTCAGAGAGTGATTAATTTGTGAAGCTGTGGATTTTTTGCAAAGCCTTCCTTTGTAGAAACACTCACGGGGTAAATGTAGCTAATCGTTTGAAAAGGTGTAGAGAACCAGCTGCCTAAATGCACTTCTAACCATAGACTTTGAAGATCACTCCCCTATTGTCTAGAGCTGCGGATATTAACAGGTTAATATTTCTAGAAGAGAAATTCTTAGAGGTGAAAACCTCTCTCCAATCTCTTTTTGTCTTCTCACTTCAAGTGAATGAATGCTAAGTTGCTTCGGTTATGTCCAACTCTTTGCAACCCCATGGACTATAGCCTGCCAGGCTCCTCTGCCCATGGGATTCTCCAGGCAAGAACACTGGAGTGGGGTGCCGTGCCCTCCTCCAGGGGATCCTCTCAACCCAGGGATCGAGTCTACATCACTTGCACCTCCTGCACTGGCAGGCGGGTCCTTCACCACTAGCACCACTTGGGAAGCCCCCTCACTTCAAGTATCTGCCCACAAACACACAATCCCAGCGTCAAGAGGAAGGATAAAAGAGCCTCAAGTGCTCTGCCTCTTAGAGAGCAGCGTGGGGCCTGGAAGGAGCTACGTGTGCCTGATTAGACTGCACCCAAGCAAAAACAAGTGGGAATATGAGCTTGTTAGAGGACAGGCCGGCTGGGATCGGCTGCCCACTGTCAGCTGGTATTTGCTCTTTGTGACTATGTACCACCCAGGCTCGACTATGACCTCCTGGAACTCAGCCAGATGCAGGAACTTCTTTAACATTTCGTTTCCAGGCACGACTCTAGTTTTTCCTGCCTTCCTATAAACTCAACCCAAATTTTCCCCTTTCTGATTCTGCTCCTCTAATGGCATCCTCTGGTGAGTTTCCTGACCCATGTTTGAAACTTCGCTCCTAGGGAGAAAAAAAAACTTTAAAAGAAAACATTACTGAGGAGGTTGCTTGCTTAGACCCCTCCCCAAAGAATTAGGAAGAGGCATATCCCAGGTGACTCGGTGTTAAAGAATCCGCCAATGCAGGAGACACAGTTTTGATCCCTGAGTTGGGAGAAACGGCAACCCCCTCCAATATTCCTGCCTGGAAAATTCCATGGACAGAGGAGCCTGGTGGGCTATAGTCCATGGCTTTGTAAAGAGTCTGACATGACTGAACGACTGGGCACATATGAATATATTCCCAGTACCAGGGAGATCACTAACATCCATGTTGATTGCACCTTACTGCCTGGAATTCTGAAATTCATCTGTTTGTTTAAGGCTGGTCCCTTTTTAAGTGCCAATGTTTCCTTTTTTAAAAAAGGGTATTCTTTATGTTTCATTGCCGGGAGCCATCATGAGGAACTATGCCCATGGCAAAGGTCATGAGGAAGGAAGCTTGGCATACACAAAGGTGTGATCAAGCCTCAGGAAACCCCCTGTTCCTGAGCAGCCAAACCCAAAATCAGAGTCTGTTTCATGCTCTCACCTACACCTCTGACTTTACGGGGAGCTCTCCCCCATAACCATTTCTCTTGGAGAAGGAGTTAACTTGCAGCTCCAAGTCAATAAAAATTCCTGGGCATGACAAGAGTATTTCAACTTGCAAACTCCTCTGAAGGATCTGTGGCCTGCCTGATCAGGTTCGTCCAACCACATGTGATTATTTACAGTCTCCCAACTGTGAGAGGCATGAGATGCTTTAAAACTTTCTAAATACGGACTTTTTTGAGAAGTTAGAAGATTATTAGTATAATATTAGTGGGTTGATTAGGAATTATATTGGTGAAGGGTTTTTTCATTTGTCATGCCAATAATTACTGCTAATTCCCTGCCCTGGGTGTGACAAGGGTGTCTCAGGTCAAATCTCTCTGCTGACAGACTAGCTTGTGTGACATCCTCTCAACCATAAATAGCACAGAGAGTTTGGAGTATTAGCATAGGGCTTTTCTCATTGTTGAGTCGATGATTGCCACCAGGCCTCCATATCCTTAGGCACCTGGGAATATATTAATCAAAGTATTTGGAATATAGAAAAGGAAATATAGTAGTTTTTGATGTTAGCAATACTAGACTTTTTGAGTTAATGCATTTTCTTTTTTGCTATAGACCACTGTACTTTGTTATAAATCACTGTGTCCTTGCTAGGTAAAAATGTACTTTATCACTATCTTAGGACTAAATAGATCTTAAAGGGAACATTGGTGAAAGGTTTCCATTTGTTGGGCTGATGTTTGCTGCTAAATCTCCATATTCCCTGCCCTTATAATGAATATAACTAGCATATAGGAGAAATAAGTATTAACCTTTAAGATTAATCATGTTAACCTTAGGTTAAGTAAATTCCTTTCCTAGTTGTAACTCACTACACCCTCACTCTATAGGAATGCAACTTTATTTGGAGGGTGACGCCAGATTTAAGAAAAAATCACCCCTGGAAAAATAAGTTTTCTGGTTAACTGACCGGTATCAGAAAGGGCCATAAAATGTCAGCAGGCCTCATGAACAGAAGATGATGTAAAACCCATAAGACCTTTGTATAATTTTATATGAAGCACCTGATTGTGACAAGGGTCAGGTCTGCTGACCCTTGCGTGACTCTGTATTCATCCCTATGTATAACAAAAGGTATATAAACAAACCTGAAAAATAAAGAAATCGGATCAGTTTCTGGAAAGACTGATTCCCCCATGTCATTTCTTTCTTGCTCCCCGTTTTCCTGGATGAATTCCCATCTGGTATGAGGGTACGCACCAAGCCTACTAACTCTGCCTGGGCTTCTAAGATTGGACCGGGGAGGCCTCAGTGCCTCCTCTCCTTCAGGAGAACGGAAAGATGCCTGTGGCCTACATAGGTGGTGATTGGTATTCCATGTAAACCAGGTTACTCAGCCTCTTTTTCTCCACTATTTCCTACTACACTATTCATTTCTAATCTCTCTATATATCTGTAATTAAGTTTTTTTCTAGGGTGCCTACTCCGTCTCCCCTTCAAATTACCCTGGATCCACCGGGGCTAGACTCCGGCATTTCATGGTCATTTCTTCAGGAAGGATCTGAAAAGGAAAGCTAAGCAGATCTGTAAGCACCTGAGATAAAGGGAGACACCGCAGCAAAAGAGGACAAGGTCCAGACCCGGAGAGGGCGCAGTCATGGAGGAGCATCCCAACTCACTGTCTGACTCCACTTGGGTTGAAAAGTGCTGGTATCAGTGCATGCCATTTCATTCTCACAGCCAAGACATCTGTCAAACCCAAACTGGCAACCCAAATGGCCAAGCTCAAACTTAGCCACAAATTTTAAGACATTGAAAACTGGCAAGAGCTGATTACATAAGGCAATATATGCAAAACATCTTGAGTCTTGCACACCAGTAAAACTCTTCTGTTTTATCGGTTTAGGTATGTTTATCTAACTGAAGAAGGATCAGTCCCCAAGATGCTTTCCACCACTCCCTACAATGCACATAAAAGGATTAGTCTTTCCTGACTGTCTGCTATTCACAGAGCATTGGGCCAGACACTTCACAGTTGCTATTTGATATAATCGGCAAGGTGAATAGTTCTCGATGATCAAGGTTCGAATTCCAATGGTCGCCGACTTTGACAGTTCGTGGACGTCACTTATGCTCTCACATCTTCGTTCTATAAATCTGCCAAGTTGACACCACATATTTGAAGTTGATTGCTATTTAATTATCACATCTACTTTGCAAAAAAAAAAAAAAAGATGTGGGAATTAAATTCTACATCTCACATGCTAGTAAAGTAATGCTCAGAATTCTCCAGGCCAGGCTTCAGCAATACGTGAACCGTGAACTCCCTGATGTTCAAGTTGGTTTTAGAAAGGCAGAGGAACCAGAGATCAAATTGCCAACATCTGCTGGATCATGGAAAAAGCAAGAGAGTTCCAGAAAAACATCTATTTCTGCTTTATTGACTATGCCAAAGCCTTTGATTGTGTGGATCACAATAAACCGTGGAAAATTCTGAAAGAGATGGGAATACCAGACCACCTAACCTGCCTCTTGAGTAATCTGCATGCAGGTCAGGAAGCAACAGTTAGAACTGGACATGGAACAACAGACTGGTTCCAAATAGGAAAAGGAGTCCGTCAAGGCTGTATATTGTCACCCTGCTTATTTAATTTATATGCACAGTACATCATGAGAAACACTGGACTGGAAGAAACGCAAGCTGGAATCAAGATTGCTGGGAGAAATATCAATAACCTCAGATATGCAGATGACACCACCCTTATGGCAGAAAGTGAAGAGG
>SJYG01000756.1:171647-211421 GCA_006410535.1 Litocranius walleri
GGAAGAAAAATTATGACCAACCTAGATAGTATATTCAAAAGCAGAGACATTACTTTGCCTACTAAGGTCCGTCTAGTCAAGGCTATGGTTTTTCCAGTGGTCATGTATGGATGTGAGACTTGGACTGTGAAGAAGGCTGAGCGCCGAAGAATTGATGCTTTTGAACTGTGGTGTTGGAGAAGACTCTTGAGAGTCCCTTGGACTGCAAGGAGATCCAACCAGTGCATTCTGAAGGAGATCAGTCCTGGGATTTCTTTGGAAGGAATGATGCTAAAGCTGAAACTCCAGTACTTTGGCCACCTCATGCAAATAATTGACTCATTGGAAAAGACTCTGATGCTGGGAGGGATTGGAGGCAGGAGGAGAAGGGGACAACCGAGGATGAGATGGCTGGATGGCATCACCAACTCGATGGATGTGAGTCTGAGTGAACTCCGAGAGATGATGATGAACAGGGAGGCCTGGCATGCTGCGGTTCTCGGGGTTGCAAAGAGTCGGACATGACTGAGCGACTGAACTGAACTGACATATATGTAATTTGTGTTAGGTTTCCATCTCTTTGTGGTCATCACTTCACAATATTTATGAATATCAGATCATTATTTTGTATACCTGAAATTAATAAAATGTTGACTCAGTGGACATGAGTTTGGATAAACTTCGGGAGTTGGTGATGGACCAGGAGGCCTGGTGTGCTGCAGTCCATGGGGTCACAAAGAGACGGACACAGCTGAGGGAGTGAACTGATGTCAAATATAGATCCATAAAATAATGCAATATCCAAAATAAAAACAAAAACATAAAAATAAAAGAGCATAGAGGGGATTTTTTTTAAGGAAACAACTATATGTTTTCTGTAAGAAATCAGCTTTAAGTTCAGACAGAGACAGATTAAAAGTAATGCAAAGGAGAAAGATATACCAAAAGAAGGCTGGAATAGGTATAATAATTTGAGATAAAGCAGACTTTACAACAAGGAAAATTATCAGAGATAAGGAAAGAGTCTTCATAATGATAATGATAAAGGGGTCAACTCTCAAAGAATTCACAATATTTAATGTGTATAAACTTAGCAACAGAATGTCAAAATATAAGAGGAAAAACTGATAGAAATACAGGGGAAAATAGACAAATCCACTGTATAGCTGGAAATATCAATATCCTTCTATCAGCAATTGATGGATCCAATAGGCAGAAAATCAGCAAGGATACAGTTGAACTGAACAGCACCATTAATCAATGGTAGCTAATTAATATTTATAAAATATTTCATGCAACAATAGCACAACTCACATTCTTCTTAAGCTCACATGGAACATATACCAGGACAGATCACATTCTGGACCATAAAACGTTTTATTCTCTTCATAAATCACACAGAGTATGCTCTAAGACCCCAGTGGAGTTTAACTACAAAGAAAGCAATGACAGGAAGCTAGATCAGAAAATCCCAACAGAGACACATGCTGCTTAGTGACGCTTCAGTGACCCCCGCTGCCTCTGCAGCTGCCAGCTTCTCCAGTGAAAAGTGCGTTTCCTACAAAGATCCGACACTACTCCCCACGCCGACTGCTACACCGGCCCGCATCTCAGGGAGCAGTGCAGATGGTGTGTCTGTTTGGGTGAAGATGGGGAACCTGGCTGGCTCACTTTTCTAAAGCATAGGTAGGCTTTTTTTTTTAACTTTTTCTTTTGCATGATAAAATAGCAGCCAATTAGCACAGTTGCGTTGTGATAGTTTCAGGTGAGCAGTGCAGGGACTCTGCCATGCATATTCCACATGAAACTCGTGAAGCATGTGTGTCATTTAGATCTAAACGCCTCAGGCTGATTAAAATCTGTTGCTTCTCAGGTAAAATATTAGGCTTCTCAAGACACATTCAAATTAGATTTTTTTTTTGTATTAAAACATTCTCTACAACCTATTTGCAGGGCAGGAATAGAGAGATGGACATAGAGGAAGGACTTATGGACAGAGCAGGGGAAGGAGACGATGGGACCAACTGAGAGAGCAGCGTTGAAATATGTACACGACCATGTGTAAGACAGAGCTGGTGGGAACTTACTCTGTAGCACAGGGAGCTCGGCCTGGTGCTCTGTGATGACCTAGAGGGGTGGGATGGGGTAGGGGGTGGAGGGAGTTCAAGAGGGAAGAGACACGTATACTCATGGCTGATTCACACTCTTGTATGGCAGACACCAACACAGCTGCTGCTAAGTCGCTTCCGCCGAGTCCGACTCTGTGTGACCCCATAGACGGCAGCCCACCAGGCTCGCCCGTCCCTGGGATTCTCCAGGCAAGAACACTGGAGTGGGTTGCCATTTCCTTTTCCAATGCGTGAAAGTGAAGTCACTCAGTCGTGTCCAACTCTTAGCGACCCCATGGACTGCAGCCCACCAGGCTCCTGGGTCCGTGGGATTTTCCAGGCAAGAGTACTGGAGTAGGGTGCCATCACCTTCTCCGAACACAACTGCGTAAAGCAATTATTCTTCAAAATTGTTTATAAAGAAAAGCTACTGTAAAATTCTTTTTTAAAAACTTCTAAAAACATTTACTGAGCATCTACAAAGTTTAGGAAAGTAACCAGCACAGTCTCTTTCTTAAAAAAAGAAATAGTGATTAAAAGGTAGCTGGGAGCAGGGAAAGAAACACGATGATGTAATGACATTAGCATTATGATAATATTATATAATGCTTTGAAGTGTACAATGTACTCTCCTGTGAATTGGCATGTAATTGATTTGCGCAGAAACAAAAGTGAATAAGGGGTGACAGAGGGAAGTTTAGGTGAGACTGGAGAAGAATAAAGAACAGTTTCTTGTTGGATGACTACTTCATATCAAGCACTGGTCATCCATTCACTCATTCATCCATTCAAAAAAAATTGTTGAATAACTGAGTTCTACAAGGCAACTGTGAGATTACAAGACATAAAGGCCACTGTTCAATTTTAACTTGATCTTGGGCCTGATCATCAGTCCAAAACCTTTTAAGAGGAGCAAAGTGAAGTTGCTCAGTCATGTCTGACTGTTTGCGACCCCATGAACTGTAGCCTACCAGGCTCCTCTGCCCATGGGATTTTCCAGGCAAGAGTACTAGAGTGGGTTGTCATTTCCTTCTCCAGGGGATCTTCCGGACCCAGGGATCAATCCCAGGTCTCCCATATTATAGACAGACGCTAATACCGTCTGAGCCACCAGGGAAGTCAGAGGAGCAAGGGGAATCCTTTTAATCCAAAAGAGAAGCCAGCAGTAACTATCTTTGATCTCATTTTCCAAAGATCTGATTTGGTGGGTCCTAGATTTCTAGATGCCTCCAGCCAATGCCTCGTGGAGCCAGAACACCCCAAAAGAATCATTAGAACTGTCACTCCCCCATCCCTCTTTTTAGAGAAGGAAAAGAAAAATACAAGGAGCGTAACATCAGAGCTCAAATTAATGGGAAAAATCTTTTTCTTCAAGTTGTAATTATGTGTATGAGGGTTCTTTTTGCCTGATTTTTGAGATTAGAAGCCATTTACAGTCTTTTTACTTTTTGACAGGTAAGAAGTGGATATATGTAGAGAGAAACTCTCCACAGGCAGAGTATGGGGCATCTTGAAGGTGAGAGAGAGCCTACAGTCATTTCTTTAATAGGAAACAATAGAATATCTTTCTAAAGTAAAACTACCAAAATCCAATTACCCACAGATAATGGTATACATCTTTCCAGATTTCTCCTAGGCATGTAGTTTTTCTCCAAAAAATAAGATTATGTGATATATTCAGTGCTTCAACCTTTTATTAAAAAAGAATCTTACCACATCTAAGAATAAAGTTCTACATTATAAATTTGAATGGCTGCAAATATTGCATTGTGCCATAGCTTACTGAACCAATTTCATAAATCAGATAGCAATTTAAAGGCTAATCTCTTCTCACTGCATTGTGATGGCCTTCTTTGTGCTCAGGACATTAAGTACTTTGTTCATTCACTTTTTAGCATTTGTTCCTGCAGTAGAATTTTTGACTCAAAAGATTTGCAGATTTTGTCTTGACACATGCTTCCAGAATGACCTCAGAAAGTGTATGCCTGTATGCATTCCTATTAACCATAGATGGAGGTGTCGCTTTCTCCATATCCATGCCAACAGTGGAGCGCTTCTTTGTAGGCCAATCTTCTAGATGAGAAGTGGCATCCCATTACACTTTTAACTTGTGCTTATTTAATGAACAGTACGGCCAACTCTATTTCTCTCTGAATCATGACCCATTTTTGTTTTAAAGTATCTGTTTCTTACTAAATGATTAGAACTCTATATATCTAAAATATTCAGCCTATTTTATATATTTTTCACATACGTTTTCTCAAGTTTTTTATTTTCCAAAACACGGAAATTCTTTATTGTTTACTGGAATCTAATTGCTTTACAATGCTGTGTTAGATTCTGCTGTACAGCAGTGTGAATCAGTTATCTGTGTGTGCGTATATCCCCTCCCGCTTGGGCCTCCCTCCTGGCCCCCATCCCACCCCTGTAGGTCATCACAGAGCACCGAGCTGACCCCCTGTGTTACACAGCATCTTCCCGCTAGCTATCTATTTCATACATGGTAGGGCATATATGTCAATACCACTCTCTCAATTCGTCCTCATATTTTAATTAGCCAAATCTAATCATGGATGGAGGAGCTTGGTGGGCTACAGTCCATGGGTCACAAAGAGTCGGACACGACTGAGCAACTTCACTTTCTTTAATCATCTTCTTTGGAATGCTTACAAAGTTCTTCCCTTCCCCCAAAATAAAACAAAAGTTACTTAGAGTTTATTCTAATATTTTAGCTTATTTTTTGATGTTTATGTTCTAAATCTTCAGTATTCCATCTCCCTGAGAAGTTAAAAAGTATTATCATTTACTTCAGCTCATAATACATACTTATAAAAAGAAATCAAGTATTCAAACACAATTACAGTAGAGTTATGTTGTTTGTTTTTTTCCAGGTTCATAATTTATTGTGCAGATTTAGTATCACATAATGAGTTGACATCGGCTTCTTCAGACACCGGAATTTAACAGAT
Source organism: Litocranius walleri (assembly GCA_006410535.1). NCBI lineage: Eukaryota > Metazoa > Chordata > Mammalia > Artiodactyla > Bovidae > Litocranius > Litocranius walleri. The sequence continues at coordinate 176,704 of SJYG01000756.1, forward strand.
GAGGTACAGTTTAGAGTCTGTTTCTCTTGCTTTCACAGGTAGAGCTTTTGTTTTAGATCTTAACTTGAAGAATAAGAGTATCAAAGCTTGAAGTATACGACTATCAAAACAGTGCCTCCATATGTGTGTGTGCGCATATGGGCGTGCATGCATGTGCCAGCTCAGCCAGGCTCCTCTGTCCGGGGGGTTTCCCAGGGACGAATACTGGACTGAGTCACTATTTCCTCCTCCAGGGGATTGAACCCTTGTCTCCTGCATCATAGGCAAATTCTCCATCACTTGGTCATCAGGGAAGCCTCATTCTGCACTTGGCCAGTACACAATTCATTCTCCCTGTGAGAGTGTAAGAGATGCAACAGTTTTGATACCAGTGAAATGGATGGGGTATCTGCTTCTGGACTGCCGCAGTTTCAAGCTTCCAGAAGGCACAGACTCGGGAGCCTGTGTCCTTCAGCATAGGCAGCTGCCCCTCGGGCCCCTACGCTGTTTATTTACAATATCTTCATCATCATTTAAAATTAGAAAATTAGCATATCATTTGACCCAGTATGTCTACGTCTGGCTTTTCACAGGCACACAAAAATGGATTTACAAAATGTTGAGAGCAGCGTTATTTGAAAATAGTGATTGAGGCCCAACCAAGCCAACTAAGGGCTTGGTGCGTGGTAAAGAATCTGCCTGCAAAGCAAGAGACACAGGAGACATGGGTTTGATCCCTGCATTGGGAAGATCCCCTGGAGAAGGAATGGCAACCTTCTCTAGGATTCTTGCCTGGAAAATTCCATGACAGGAGTCTGGCTACAGTCCATGGGGTCTAAAAGAATCAGACATGGCTTAGTGACTAAGCCACAACTGTGGAGCACGTGGAACCCTGCTCAGTGTCAGGCGACAGCCTGGATGGGAGGGCACTTGAGGGGAGAATGAATTGGTGTATATACAGGGCTGAGTTCCTTTGCTGTTCACCGGAAACTATCACAACATCATTAATCGGCTACACTCCATTACAAAATAAAAAGTTTAAAAACAAGACAAAGCAAAAAAAAAACAAACTCAAAATGTGATCAATAACGTTGCTGCCTTAGGGCACCACGCTGCTCACCCTGATGTAACTTTTCCAAAGGGAGACCTGGGAGAGCGTGCACTCCACCATGGGCCAGAGCAACCACACCAACGTGAGGGAGTTTGTCTTCCTGGAACTCACTCACTTCCGGGCACTGGAGCTGTTCCTCTTTGTCATCTTCCTAGCTGTATACGTCACAACCGTGCTGGGCAATGCCCTCATCGTGGTGACCATCACCTGGGAGTCCCATGGGCACACCCCCATGTACTTTCTCCTGCGGAACAAATCAATCCTGGACATCGTCTTTTCCTCCGTCACCACTCCCAAGTTCCTGGTGGATCTCTTGTCGGAGAGGAAAGCCATCTCCTACAATGGCTGCATGGCACAGATCTTTTTCTTCCACTTTGCTGGAGGCGTGGATATTTTTTTCCTCTCTGTGATGGCCTGGGACAGATATCTCGCAATCTCCAAACCCCTGCATTATGTGACCATCATGAGGAGAGAGGTGTGGGTGGGCTTGGTGGTGGCTGCCTGGGTGGGTGGCGCTCTGCACTCCACCGTCCAGATTATTCCGATGCTTCCGCTCCCTTTCTGTGGCCGCAGCACCCTGGACGCCTCCTACTGCGATGTGCCCCAGGTGGTTAGACTGCCTTGCACCGGCACCTTTGCTCTGGAGCTCCTCCTGATCTCTAACAACGGGCTGGTGACCCTGCTGTGGTTCCTCCTGCTCCTGGGGTCCCACACCACCACCCTGGTCATGCTGCGATCTCAGGCCGGGGAGGGCCGGAGCAAAGCTCTCTCCACCCGCACCTCCCACATCCTGGTGGTGACTCTTCACTTCGTGCCCTGCGTTTACGTCTACTGCCGGCCCTTTACCACGCTGCCCATGGACACAGCTGTGTCCATCAATAACACGGTCATCACCCCCATGCTGAACCCTGTGATCTACACCCTGAGAAACCAGGAGATGGAGGCAGCCATGAAGAGACTGCAGAGGAGGCTTGGGCCTTCTGAGAGCAATAAACTCGGATGAGCCATCAGATTGAGACCAGAAATCTAATGTGAGCCTAGTTTGAGGTTTTCTCAGACTACTAGCCTAGGAATCAGAGACAGCCAGCTCTTTGTCCGCTGCCGTTTCTGCGTAGCCCCACAGCCACTAAGCTCCGTTAGACAAAGAGACTCTAAGAACAAAAGGGAGAGACGAGATTGAACATCAGCTCTCAGACTGGGGACTGGGGAGAAGTAAGTGGTATAAGGCTGAAATCAATAACCTGAGTGCCATCTTTCCTCACTTTTACCATTTGTGATATGGAAATAACGCTGTCTACTTACAAGGTGGTTGTGAGGATGAAACATGATCAATGTGGAGAGGATCATGGTTGTGAAGGCTCACACGACTCCCGGCCTTAATCAGGCACACAGTCTATGTTCCCTATGGTCTACGTCTCTGTTGCTAAATATGCCTGTGCTGCATGTGTGCAACACACATGTAAGTACTCCAGTCCTGTCCGACTCCTTGAGACCCTATGGACCGAAGGCTGCCAGGCTCCTCTGTCCATGGGATTCTCCAGGCAAGAATCCTGGAGTAGGTTGCCGTGCCCTCCTCTAAGGGAATATTCCCAACCCAGGGATTGATCCCACGTCTCTTTTGTCTCCAGATGTGCATATATATACAGAATGTGGGGGCTTCCCAGGCGGTACTAGTGGCAAAGAACCCACCTGCCAATGCAGGAGACACGAGAGAGGAGAGTTCGATCCCTGGGTCAGGAAGATCCCCTGGAGGAGGGCATGGCAGCCCACTCCAGGATTCTTGCCTGGAGAATCCCATGGACAGAGGAGCCTGGCGGGCTGCAGTCCACAGGGCCGCACAGAGCTCAGTACAGCGGAAGTGACTTAGCCCACACTCAGAATGTGGGTGCATTTATTTCACATATTTTCTCTCTGATGACTGCTATTTCCAGTTGATTATTAAAATAATCACTTTTTGATTTAATATTGTGAGTACAGAATCTTCACTATATTTCACCAATTAGTGAAAAGAGAAGAAATATATTTTGAGTCAGATGTATGCATGAGCAAATCTAGAAATAGACCAAATGTTCCCTGTCCTCTGGTTCTTTCTACTTTCTGTACACTGAAATTAATCTCAAAAGGACTTGAATAGTTTGGGGATATATCTGCACAAAATGCACATTTCTTTTGTTATCCTGGACTTCCTTCTTCCTTCCATTCCCACTTTCCATTTCACCCCCAGAACTTCCAGAGCTGGAGCAAAGCTGTAGTTTTCATCTACATATGCACAGACAATTTAGGACAAATCCGTGTGGTACCAAAAAAAAAAATTACCTAAAAAGTAACTTTTGACTCACTCAAGGCCCATTTTGTGTACCAGGAAAGGAAAAAATATATATGACATATTGCATACAGAGCCATTTAAGAATAGCCACTGGGTCTGTGTTATAAACCACCTCTCTTCCAAGAATAGGATTACAAGAAAGTAGATATATAAGGAGACAATAAATCTCCTTTCTGTTTCTATGCTCACATCAAATTCCACCCTTCTGCCTCCAATAGTCATTCAGAAATAGACAAATAAGTTCATTTGTACCCACAAACCATGGACACAAAAGGGGGAAGGGGAGGCAGGATAAATTGAGATCGGGACTGCCACATCTATTCTGTATAAAATAGATAACTAATGAGAACCTACTGTACAGCACAAGGAACTCTACTCAATGTGGTAACAAAAGGAGATATATATAGTATGCAGGTCAGGAAGCAGCAGCTAGAATTGGACATGGAACAACAGACTGGTTCCAAATAGGAAAAGGAGTACATCAAGGCTGTATATTGTCACCCTGCTTATTTAACTTATATGCAGAAGTACATCATGAGAAACACTGGACTGGAAGAAACACAAGCTGGAATCAAGATTGCTGAGAGAAATGTCAGTAACCTCAGATATGCAGATGACACCACCCTTATGGCAGAAAGTGAAGAGGAACTAAAAAGCCTCTTGACGAAAGTGAAAGAGGAGAGTGAAAAAGTTGGCTTAAAGCTCAACATTCAGAAAACGAAGATCATGGCATCCGGTCCAATCACTTCATGGGAAATGGATGGGGAAACGGTGGAAACAATCTCAGACTTTATTTTGGGAGGCTCCAAAATCACTGCAGATGGTGATTGCAGCCATGAAATTAAAAGATGCTTACTCCTTGGGAAAAAAGGTATGACCATCAGGTGGCCAAAGTATTGACATTAGACCTTTATATAAATGTTTTCCCCAAACTTGGAGACTCACACAATATTAACGTATGTAGAGTTATGTTGTCTGGGGTCTTGCAAGAATTTGGAAGGCAAAGAAACTGGGCGTTTTCGTGTATGTGTGGACTTGTGTGCAGTAGTGACTTGGGAACTGTATAATAAGGCCCACTGGAACTCCAACACTAGCAGAAGAATGTCCATTCTGTTTCCACACTCACATCCAATAAAATTCTCTTTGCTAATTCTCAAATCAGGCTTGGTCCTGAGGGACTAGTGAGCACACCAGGGGCACTGTGGGAGAAGGAAAAGAGCCGTGCTGATGTGACTCCCTGAGGCTGCCTTTTCCAACATGAAAGCTGAAGAGGAGAGGCTGGCATCCAGAATAGCTAACCTTCAGAAGAGCTTCCCCTTCTAACACGCTATTTCCCCAGCAGCACAGACACTGAGGCCCAGCCACCCAGTCTCAGAATGTGCGGATTCCTGCCTGGATGCTGAAGGATTTAGGTAAGGATGTTGAGCCGTCAGAGTGCGACACACTGTGGATTACTCATGAACAGTATGAGCATGAGAAATATACCTCGTGTGTCACATGCTGCAAAGAGAGCAGAAAACTTTAGGGACCAAAAAAAGTGATATTAAATATTAGGAAAGCAGGAATCTCTTCCTAAGAAGTTAGAGATGCAGTCAGCATGGTAAGAGAGAAAGCAGTTTGTATTTGATGGAATGACTGAGTTGCATAAAAGGAGTAGAATTTTTTCCAGCTTAGGGTTTGTCCATAGGGATCTATGTGGATCATAGATTCCACAAGATGGGTGCTTACTTTAAAAAAGGTGATCTTAACCCCAAATTCTCTTAAAAAACTATGGAGGTTTCAAAGGCAGCCTCATATCTGTACATTTCCTGTGACTCAATGGTTCTCTTTTGTCTTTGCTCCAGAGGCAGCTTTATTTCCAAACCTGATGACTCAGCACTAAAGCCTCTGTCTGCTTGATTAAGTCACACAAGTTCATTAGAACAATAATAAGCAAGTTGGTTCAAAGAGAAGCTGTTCTATTGAATAGCATTTTGCTGAGTGACTAGCGTGCGCGCACACACACACACACACACACACACACACACACCCCATAAGTAACCCTTCAGGGAAGATGTTCTTTCTTTGTTTGGATTGGCAGGGGCGGTGGGGTGGGAGAAACAAGTGGCTGGAACGCCTATTACTGGAATGTCCTGGATACTTGACACAAAGATTGTTGCAGTTTATTCCTGGTGCTGCCCACTGAAGTACGTGTTCTGCTTCCCTGTTTAGGAGGGGAAATCAGAGGAAAGTGAAAGGTTGTTGTTGAATCATGACGCCAGGATTCTTGGCCCCTGGAGGAGAAGAATTCAATCCGGGGCCAGAGACGAGGCTGGATCGCTCAGAGCTTTTGTGTAACAAAGTCCGAGTGACAAAGGAGGAAGTGGTGGAATTCCAGTCCTGATGCTCCTCCAGAGCTCTGAAGACTGTCTTACACTGCATCACACTGGATGGCGCATAACACTGCGTCATTCTAGACTGTCCTTACATTTTAGAGCTAAGGATCAGAGGCACAGAGAGGCAGCAGGACTTTCTCAAGGTCACAGAGCTATTCTATAGCCTGGAGCAGAAAACAAATCTCCCTATCCCTCAGGCCAAGGTAAAGGCATTAACAGAGTTTCCTATGTTTGTCTGGACCCTTTTTGCTCATTCACACACAATCCGATGCCAAGGCTTGTAAATCAGGATGTGCACTTACCAGCGAAGTTTATTCATTAATTAAAAAAAGAAAGCTACTGAGCACCTAACATGTGCCCCAGACTAAGGAAAGCGTGGATGGCACTCAGTTCAGTTCAGTTCAGTCGCTCAGTCGTGTCCGACTCTCTGCGACCCCATGAATCGCAGCACGCCAGGCCTCCCTGTCCATCACCAACTCCTGGAGTTCTCTCAGACCCACATCTATCGAGTCAGTGATGCCATCCAGCCACCTCATCCTCTGTCGTCCCCTTCTCCTCCTGCCCCCAATCCCTCCCAGCATCAGTCTTTTCCAGTGAGTCAGCTCTTCGCATGAGGTGGATGGCGTTAGGACAAATGAAATACTGAGCAGACAGGATGGACTTGAGATGAACAAGGAAATGCACTGAACTGAGGAGAGACAGAAGAAGTCAGGTGGAGTGACCTGTCACTGGTGCCAAAAGGGAAGTGATTGCAGGGAGTTACCTGTCGTAAAAGGATATCAGGAAAACGCTCACCGAGGAGGAGACTCTGGGCCTGAATGCTGAAAGATCGGTTTGGTTCAGTCGCTCAGTCACGCCTGACTCTGTGCGGTCCCATGGACTGCAGCATGCCAGGCTTCCCTGTCCACCACCAGCTCCTGGAGTCTGAAAGATCACTGCTCATCAGTGAAAAGATCATGAGAGTAGGAGGTCATGGTAGGTGGGGAGAACAAGAACACAGATCCAAAACTGTGGACCTTCCCTTCTAGTAATGCCAGTCCTTCGAAATCTTCTCTGACGTCACCTCCTCCAGGAAATCTCCCCTAACACACTGAAAGCGACGCTCTGTGTTGTAGACTGCAAGATATAGATTTCCTTTGCCCACGAGGGCATGAATTTCCCTGGAAATACATAAACTATTTGTTAATTTCTAAACACTTCATCTTTTTCCTGTGCTCAGTGTTCTTAGAAGACTTTGGATTTGAGTTTATATTCCAAAATGTGGCAAAAAGCATGCATCCTGCAGTTCTTTTACTTTTTCCTCAAGTACCTGTCTTCTGAGATTTGGAAATATTTGCTTCATTCTCTTATTCTCTTTCCGTAAGACCACATGGCCCTTACCTCCACGAAATTCTCCAGGCAAGAACACTGGAGTGAGTTGCCATTCTCCTCTCCATCAAAGCTGTACCTTGAGGAATAAATGTCAGCTAATGGCCTTGAAAAATCACACCAGGGTGTCGGAATTCACCTTTTGTGGCCTTACCCAATCTCAAGAGCTGAGTGCGCTCCTGTTTTTCCTTGTATCTATAGCTTATGTAACGACTGTGTTGGCAAACGCTGCCGTCGCGGTCGCTGGGCGCTGCGAGGCTCGCCTCCAGACCCCGGGTACTGCCTGCTCGCAACCTCTCCGTCCGGGACCCCTGCTCCTCCTCCATCGCCGCCCCCAAGGTCCTGGCGGACCTTCTTTCGGAGAGAAAGGCCATCTCCTTCCGCGGCCGCCTCACGCAGATGCCCCTCTTCCACCTGCTCGGGGGCGCGGATGTGTTCCCCCTCTCGGTGGTGGCCTTTGACCGCTACGTGGCCATCTCGCGGCCCCTGCACACGTGGCCGCCCTGGGTCGGGGCGGCGCACGGCCCTCAGCGCGGCCTCCTGGGCGGGGGCTGCGTCCCCTCCGTCGTGCAGGTCTCCCTGCTGCTCCCCCTCCCCTCCTGCGGACCCAACGTCCTGCACGGTTTCTGCTGCGACGGCCCCCAGGTCCTCACGCTCGCCTGCACTGACACGGCTGCCCTTGAGCTTCTGATGATCTCCAACAGCAGCCTGCTCACCACCCTGTGGTTCGTCTTCCTGCTTGTGTCCTACACAGTCATCCTGACGATGCTGAGGTCCCACTCTGGGGAGGGCAGGAGGAAAGCCATCTCCACCTGCACCGCCCACATCACGGTGGTCACCCTGCATTTCATGCCCTGCATCTACGTCTATGCCCGGCCCTTCTCCGCCCTCCCTATGGACAGAGCTGTCTCCATCACCTTCACTGTCATCATTCCTGTCCTGAACCCCCTGATCTACACCCTGAGGAACCAGGAGATGAAGGCAGCCATGCAGAGGCTGAGGGGAAGACTCGGGCCTTCTGACAGGGCGTAGACTGATAGCTCACTCCATTGCACCACATTTGAAAGTCTTTGTGCATCAATAATCTATATTTATTAAAGGATTTCTGATTAATTTTTAAAGTCTACTAAGATACATTGTTTTTGCTGTTATTGTTGTTTAGCCGCTAAGTCATGTCCTACACTTTAGGACCCCATGGACTATAGCCCGCCAGGCTCCTCCGTCCATGGGATTCTCCAGGCAGGAATACTGGAGTGGGTTTCCATTTCCTTCTCTAGACAATATTCCCAACCCAAGGATCAAACTTGCATCTCCTTCATTGGCAGGCAGATTCTTTACCTCTGAGCCACCAGGAAAGCCCCACTAAGAAACATATGATATACAAATGTTCTGATCAGCATGCAATCATAATTTTTAAATGGATTTTTATTACAAAAGAAGTAGAGAAATTGAGTAGTTAGCTAGAGAAATGAATGTCATTTTACAGCCTTGGAAGAAATAAAGAAAATAGAATCCAATACACTCAGATAATCTTATCACATTGGATACCTGTGGGGTTTTTTCAGCTCTATTGAGTTGCAACTGACAAATACAAATGGCATGTATTTAAGATGTACAACTTGATGTTTGGATATACATGAATATTGTGAAATGGTCACTGCAGCAAAATGAGTTACAGTGGGGTCTCTCTTGCTATCTCCTACAACTACATGGGAATCTATACCTATCTAAACAAATTTTTCAATTAAAAAAAAAGCAAAATACATACCCAGACATTCTCTCTGCATTCCTGCACTGCTCACAGGAAGGGAGATGAGACACATTAGAAAATGACACAGTTTGTGCATTTGGATTCTATCACGTTTTCACATTTTGAGGAAGCAAATATATCCAAAAGAAGTTCCTCCTCTGACTTTGGACTATGAATGAATTAAATAGCTATTTGCTGAAGGTCTTGCTTTCCAAAGCCCACACTTTAGTGGTTGAAAGCAGGTTCCCCAAAGTTAGCACAGCTTGAATTAGAATATGGATATCTCCGAGGAGTTCTGTCTGAGCCACTAAGGAAACGTGGCCAAGAGGAGCTACCCCACGTCCAAGGTAAGAAGCAGCAACTGCACTTTGCTGGAGCAGCCGTGAAGAGATACCCCACGTCCAGGCTAAGAGAAATCCAAGTAAGACAGCAGGTGCTGAGACGGGGCATCAGAGGGCAGACAGACTGACACCACAATCACAGACAACTAGCCAGTCGCTTCACATGGGCCACTGCTGCTGCTGCTGCTGCTGCTAAGCTGCTTCCATCGTGTCCAACTCTGTGCAACCCCAGAGACGGAAGCCCCCCAGGCTCCTCCGGCCCTGGGATTCTCCAGGCAAGAACACTGGAGTGGGTCGCCATTTCCTTCCCCAATGCATGAAAGTGAAAAGTGAAAGGGAAGTCGCTCAGTCGTGCCTGACTCTTAGCGACCCCATGGACTGCAGCCTACTAGGCTCTTCCGCCCATGGGATTTTCCAGGCAAAAATACTGGAGTGGGGTGCCATTGCCTTCTCCAACACGGACCACAGCCTTGTCTAACTCAGTGAAACTAAGCCATGCCATGTGGGGCCACCCACAACGGATGGGTCATGGTGAGAGGTCTGACAGGATGTGGTCACTAGAGAAGGGAATGGCAAATCACTTCAGTATTCTTGGCTTGAGAACCCCATGAACAGTATGAAAAGGCAAAATGATAGGACACTGAAAGATGAACTCCCCAGGTCAGGAGGTGTCCAGTATGCTACTGGAGATCAGTGGAGAAGTAACTCCAGAAATAATGAAGGGAGGGAGCCAAAGCAAAAACAATGCTCAGCTGTGGATGTGACTGGTGACAGAAGCAAGGTCCAAAGCTGTAAAGAGCAATATTGCATAGGAACCTGGAATATCAGGTCCATGAATCAAAGCAAATTGGAAGTGGTCAAACAGGAGATGGCAAGAGTGAACATCAACATTCTAGGAATCAGCAAACTAAAGTGGACTGGAATGGGTGAATTTAACTCAGATGACCATTATATCTACTACTGCGGGCAGGAATCCCTCAGAAGAAACGGAGTAGCCATCGTGGTCAACAAAAGAGCCTGAAATGCAGTAGTTGGATGCAATCTCAAAAACGACAGAATGATCTCTGTTTGTCTCCAAGACAAACCATTCAATATCACAGTAACCCAAGTCTATGCCCCAACCAGTAACGCTGAAGAAGCTGAAGTTGAACAGTTCTATGAAGACCTACAAGACCTTCTAAAACTAACACCCAAAAAAGATGTCCTTTTCATTATAGGGAACTGGAATGCAAAAGTAGGAAGTCAAGAAACACTTGGAATAACAGGGAAACTTGGCCTTGGAATGCATAATGAAGCAGGACAAAGACTAATAGAGTTCTGCCAAGAGAATGCAGTGGTCATAGCAAACACCCTCTTTCAACAACACAAGAGAAGACTCTATACACGGACATCACCAGATGGTCAACACCGAAATCAGATTGTATTCTTTCCAGCCAAAGATAGAGAAGCTCTGTACAGTCAACAAAAACAAGACTGGGAGCTGACTGTGGCTCAGATCATGAACTCCTTATTGCAAAATTCAGACTGAAATTGAAGAAAGTGGAGAAAACCACTAGACCATTCAGGTATGACCTAAATCAAATCCCCTATGACTATACAGGGGGAATGAGAAACAGATTTAAGGGACTAGATCTGATAGACAGAGTGCCGTGACATTGTACAGGAGAGAGGAATCAAAACCATCCCCAAGAAAAAGAAATACAAAAAACCAAAATGGCTGTCTGAGGAGGCCTTACATATAGCTGCAAAAAAAAGGGAAAGTGAAAAGCAAAGGAGAAAAAGAAAGATATACCCATTTGAATGCAGAGTTCCAAAGAATAGCAAGGAGAGATAAGAAAGCCTTCCTCAGTGATCAATGCAAAGAAATAGAGGAAAACAATAGAATGGGAAAGACTAGAGATCTCTTCAAGAAAATTAGAGATACCAAGGGAACATTTCATGCAAAGATGGGCTCGATAAAGGACGGAAATGGTATGGACCTAACATAATCAGAAGATAGTAAGAAGAGGTGGCAAGAATACACAGAAGAACTGTACAAAAAAGATCTTCATGACCAAGATAATCACGATGGTGTGATCACTTACCTAGAGCCATACATCCTGGAATGTGAAGTCAAATGGGCCTAAAGAAGCATCACTATGAACAAAGCTAGTGGAGGTGATGGAATTCCAGGTGAGCTATTTCAAATCCTGAAAGATGATGCTCTGAAAATGCTGCACTCAATATGCCAGCAAATCTGGAAAACTCAGCAGTGGCCACAGGACTGGAAAAGGTCAGTTTTCATTCCAGTCTCAAAGGCAGTGCCAAAGAATGCTCAAACTACCACACAATTGCACTCATCTCACACACTAGAAAGTAATGCTTAAAATTCTCCAAGCTAGGCTTCAGCAATACATGAACCATAAACTTCTAGAAGTTCAAGCTGGTTTTAGAAAAGGCAGAGGAACCAGAGATCAAATTGCCAACGTCCACTGGATCGTTGAAAAAGCAAGAGAATTCCAGAAAAAAACATCTATTTCTTCTTTATTGACTATGCCAAAGCTTTGACTGTGTGGATCACAATAAATTGTGGAAGATTCTGAAAGAGATGGGAATACAAGACCACATGACCTACCTCTTGAAAAACCTGTATACAGGTCAGGAAGCAACACTTAGAACTGGACATGGAACAACTGACTGGTTCCAAATAGGAAAAGGAGTACATCAAGGCTGTATATTGTCACCTTGCTTATTTAACTTATATGCAGAGTACATCATGAGAAACGCTGGACTGGAAGAAGCACAGGCTGGAATCAAGATTGCCGGAAGGAATATCAATAATCTCAGATACACAGATGACACTACCCTTAAGGCAGAAAGTGAAGAAGAACTAAAGAGTCTCTTGATGAAGGTGAAAGAGGAGAGTGAAAAAGTTGGCTTAAGGCTCAACACTCAGAAAACTAAGATCGTTGCATCCGGTCCCATCACTTCCTGGGAAATAGATGGGGAAATAGTGGCTGACTTTATTTTTCTAGGCTCCAAAATCACTGCAGATGGTGACTGTAGCCATGAAATTAAAAGATGCTTACTCCTTGGAAGGAAAGTTACGACCAACCTAGATAGCATATTAAAAAGCAGAGACATTACTTTGTCAACAAAGGTCAGTCTAGTCAAGGCTATGGTAATACACAGAAGAACTGTACAAAAAAGATCTTCATGACCAAGATAATCACGATGGTGTGATCACTTACCTAGAGCCATACATCCTGGAATGTGAAGTCAAATGGGCCTAAAGAAGCATCACTATGAACAAAGCTAGTGGAGGTGATGGAATTCCAGGTGAGCTATTTCAAATCCTGAAAGATGATGCTCTGAAAATGCTGCACTCAATATGCCAGCAAATCTGGAAAACTCAGCAGTGGCCACAGGACTGGAAAAGGTCAGTTTTCATTCCAGTCTCAAAGGCAGTGCCAAAGAATGCTCAAACTACCACACAATTGCACTCATCTCACACACTAGAAAGTAATGCTTAAAATTCTCCAAGCTAGGCTTCAGCAATACATGAACCATAAACTTCTAGAAGTTCAAGCTGGTTTTAGAAAAGGCAGAGGAACCAGAGATCAAATTGCCAACGTCCACTGGATCGTTGAAAAAGCAAGAGAATTCCAGAAAAAAACATCTATTTCTTCTTTATTGACTATGCCAAAGCTTTGACTGTGTGGATCACAATAAATTGTGGAAGATTCTGAAAGAGATGGGAATACAAGACCACATGACCTACCTCTTGAAAAACCTGTATACAGGTCAGGAAGCAACACTTAGAACTGGACATGGAACAACTGACTGGTTCCAAATAGGAAAAGGAGTACATCAAGGCTGTATATTGTCACCTTGCTTATTTAACTTATATGCAGAGTACATCATGAGAAACGCTGGACTGGAAGAAGCACAGGCTGGAATCAAGATTGCCGGAAGGAATATCAATAATCTCAGATACACAGATGACACTACCCTTAAGGCAGAAAGTGAAGAAGAACTAAAGAGTCTCTTGATGAAGGTGAAAGAGGAGAGTGAAAAAGTTGGCTTAAGGCTCAACACTCAGAAAACTAAGATCGTTGCATCCGGTCCCATCACTTCCTGGGAAATAGATGGGGAAATAGTGGCTGACTTTATTTTTCTAGGCTCCAAAATCACTGCAGATGGTGACTGTAGCCATGAAATTAAAAGATGCTTACTCCTTGGAAGGAAAGTTACGACCAACCTAGATAGCATATTAAAAAGCAGAGACATTACTTTGTCAACAAAGGTCAGTCTAGTCAAGGCTATGGTTTTTCCAGTGGTCATGTATGGATTTGAGAGTTGGACTATAAAGAAAGCTGAACGCTGAAAAATTGATGCTTTTGAACCGTGGTGTTGGAAAAGACTCTTTAGAGTCACTTTGGACTGCAAGGAGATCCAACCAGTCCATCCTAAAGGAAATCAGTCCTGAATATTCATTGGAAGGACTGATGCTGAAGCTCCAATACTTTGGTCACCTGATGCGAAGAGCTGACTCATTTGAAAAGACCTTGATGCTGGGAAAGATTGCAGGCAGAAGGTGAAGGGGATGACAGAGGTTGAGATAGTTGGATGGCATCACTAACTCTATGGACATGGGTTTAAGTAAACTCCGGGAGTTGGTGATGGACAGGTAGGCCTGGCATGCTGCGGGTCATGAGGTTGGAAAGAGTCGGACACGACTGAGCGACTGGACTGACCTGACCTGAGGAGTTGCGCCACCTCACGAAGGGTCCTCACTGTGTCCTTCCCCTGAAGCCCTGGCACTGAGGACCATCCACTGTCTCCTTCTGCGCCCAGTGCTAGGCTCCAAGCCAGCACTCAGGACACTGTTTCCCATTCCTGAGTCTCTTTATGCTGTGTTTACGGTTTTGTCCCCAGCACCTGGCAGAGCAAGCAGACCACAGAAAACACTTATAGAAATTTCTGAATTAAAGAAAAAAAAAAAAAAAACAATGGGACTTCCATTGCAGCGCAGTGCATCAGAATCTGCCTGCCAGTACAGGAAACGTCGGTCAGTCCCTGGTCCGGGAAGATTCCACACGCCGTGGAGCAACTAAGCCCATGCAGCGCAACTACCGGAGCCCGCAGCCAGAGCCCAGAAGCCACAAGAGAAGCCGCTGCGATGAGAAGCCCGCCTCGCAGCCGAGGGCAGCCCCCCCGCCACGCAGCTAGAGAAAGCCCAAACAAAGCAGCGAAGACCCGGGGCAGCCAAAAATAAACAAATTAAATTTTACAACCAAAAAGTCAATAAGTGAATACTGCCTCCCAGTCACGTTTTGCTGCTAAGGTTAAGAAAACAACCGACTCTTTTTTTATGTCCTGACAACCTGACTTCCTAAAGCAGAAACCTCTGAAGCCGCTCCAGAAGATGCACATAGACGAAGAGCTGGGAGGGAGTGGGAAACATGTTTCCATATAGTTTTCCATAGATCCGTATTTCATCTGTTTACTGCTTACAGGTGATGGGAGGGTTTTTGTTTCTCTCCTTTTCTGAAGGTAAATTATAGGTCTTACAATTTTTGAAATTAGAAAAATGTTCACGTTGTGATAAACCATCAGCCCACAAATCAGACGTGCAGAAGGCCTGAGTCTGGGGTGGGAGATGTGCCGAGAGTATCCAAGAAACAGTGATAAAGACTTTGTCATTAGATGTGAGGAAGCAAGGAGCGGGGTGGTCACTGAGGTCAGAGAGAAAACTGGTCATAAGATCAGCCACTAGGACTTTTTAAACCACTGTAGGGATTTGGGCTGTCACGATGCTAAGATGAGCTGCACTTGGAGGACTTTGAAAAGTGGACTAATTATGCACGTGTTAATGGAATTGTAGGCGCTACTGTTTCGAACAGACTAAAGAGGGTTGAGGACAAAAGCATGGAGCCCAGTTAAGAAGTGACGATGTGGGGCCCTAAATGGGAAACCTTAAAAACAAAGGGGCTAGCTTTGCAGTCAAAAACCTAAGATGGCACCTGGCGGAAGAGATGGGGCCATGGCCTGTGTTGTTTGTCACAGTTTTTTGATTGGCTCTCTTGATTTCCATGCAGGTAGACAGTGCATAATCTCCATAGACTCCTGTTATAATGAAGGCACATGACGATTTGACCTTTAACGTGATTGGTGCAACTGTGGAAAGTCCCTCCTAAAACCCCCCTGCTTGCCTATATAAGCTGGGAGTTTGCAGCAATAAAGCGGAACTGCTTCGACGGAACCACTGTCGCTTCTGATTGTCTTTCGCTCGCCGGGGGACTGGGTTGGCAGACAGCAGACTCACCTCTCCTTGGGACCCCCTGGCTTTGCCGAGGGCAGTTCCACTGCCTCTACTCTTTCTGCGGAGCAGCCCCCGCAGAAACTGGCGCCCAACGTGGGGCGCGAAGTGGACGGATGGAGGTGGTGTCACCGTGCGGCTCTGAAAGAGGAGTGACGAAGGACCCTAGCAGGGTCACAGCACGGAGCTCCCTTTAGAGGAGTATCGCCCAAGGTAAGCCAGCCTTGAAGGTGGGCCCCCCTCCTTTATGAGGGAAGTGGCAAAAAACTCTCCTGACTTATTTTCCTTCTCTTCTTTTCTGATCTGTCCTTAATTCCTTTTTCCGGAGTTTCAGTGAACAGGCGAACGGTTGTGGAGGCAACTGATAAGTCCTGGCTAGGGCCACTCTCTGGCGGACTTTGAAGGCCCCGCAACAGGTAAGCCTCAGTAACTAGAGCCCAACCGGGTGAAACTCCCCTTAATCATTCTTAACTGAGGACGTGGCCTAGAATCTTCCCTGTGGGCACAGGTCAGGCACTTAAAGGCCATTAGGGCGCCTGCCACTCGAAGACTCCCGTGACAGGATAAGGGGGTCACGGAATGGGCTAGAAACCTCTAGGATGCCCGCCTCCAGCAAGAAAACTTCCATGCAACAATGCCGGCACATAAACGGTTCCAAAAGCTTACCATAAGCCCAACTTTCTGGCCGCCACCACTCCCAGTAGGATTTTTGGTGGTTGTCCTCAGTGACTTTTCTTCCTATTCTCTCTCGGCAGCATGGGAAATAACATCAGCAAGTCTGATGAGCCTGCACTCAAGGCACTGAGATATATACTCAAAAGCAGGGGACTTGAGATTTCTGATGCTCAGGCCATTAAGGTCTGGAGGACCATTGTACGGTTGGCCCCCTGGGTTGCTTCAGCTAATCTGTTCTCTTGGGACACTTGGGATCGAGTGCAAACCCTTGCTAGGCAGTGAGAGGTTCGATACAGTGAGAAGCCCCCCTTAGTGTTCTGTCTGACCATTTCAGCCCTTAAGCTCTGCTTTTCACGGAGCAAGGAGCATGTCACTGATACGGGTGCCCCAAATTCAAAATCAGAAGAACAATGGGAAAGGTTTGACAAGGAACGAGTCATGTCAGACCAAAATATAGCGAAAGAGACTGTAGGGAATAAAGACACTAGAGCAAGTAGTGGGCCATGGGAGCCTTTCAGGGACGATAAAACAGCGGAAGAGAATAGAGACCCCTTTGCCTCGGGACCGAGAGCCCAGGGGAGAGATCTGTACCCCTTCCTGCCTCCTCTGTTTGAGGAAATTTTGGGAGCACCTTGGGTGGGAGAGACAATGAGGTCACCTTGGAAAGGGAGAACCTGTCCCGAGGACCCTTGGGGATCCCTGCTGCCTTTTACTGGGCCAACTCAAGCCTTTCCTGTAAATGTTAACCCGGCGGGGAATAGGCCGGCAGCCTGGTACCCCTGGGAGGCCAATGACTTAAAAGAGCTTAAAAAGGCAGTGGCAGAGGATGGCCCAAACTCCCTGTGGGAAGAAACTATTCTCCAGGGCCTGGCTCATCAACCTTGTATGACCGAGGACTGGAAGATGCTATGTAAGGCAGTGCTTCCCAGCAACACCTATATCAAATGGTGTGCCTTTTTCAAGGAAGAGTGTCATGCTCAGGCAGAAAAAATCAGGCTGCCAACCCTGCTATCCCGGTGACTTTTGGGATGTTGTCAGGGACGGCAGATCAATGGAGTACAGGACCTCAACAGGCCACCATTCCTGCTCCTTATACAGATCAGGTATGGGCCATATGCTTGGCCGCTTGGAAAAAGCTTGCAGAGGGCCCCAGTGAGCCCCCTATATCAGGCATCACTCAAAAAAATAATGAAGACCTCTCCACCTTCATAGATCGGGTGGAAAAGAGTATACAGAGAAAATTCCCTCCGGGGCCCCTGAGAGATCAATTTGTTAAGCTATTAGTCTGGGAAGGGATGAACTCAGACCATAAGTTGGCTTGTGCAGGACAGAAAGACCGCTCTGTGGAGCGATGGATTATAGCCACCAAAGACATGGGGACACAAAGCCATCAGACCTGCTCTATTTCGACTGTCCTTCAGGCTCAGACTGAAGCCCATGATGGCCTCTGGGGGGACCACATCTAAGGGACCCCTAGCCCCCTAAAAATCGGGTCGATGCTTTGGCTGTGGACAAGAGAGACACTTTAAAAAGGAGTGCCCTCAAGGCGAGGGAAGACCTACCGGTCGGAGACCTCCCACTATCCCATTTATGTACACCATCTTAGGGGTCATCCAGATTTATCTGCATTGCTTTCAACTGGAAATTCCCTGGCCGATAGAGCGGCCTCCCTTACAATCCAAGCTTGTAACTTACAAGATGCCTATGATCTTCACGATCTTACTCATATAAATTGGAGAGGGCTACATAAAAGGTTCCCACAGATCCCTATTAAAAAATTAAAGAAAATTATACATACTTGTAAATCCTGTCTTCCTTATTTACAAGTACCGCCTTTACAGCCCCCAGGGAGTAAACCCTCGAGGGCTAAAACCCAATGTGCTGTGGCAAACTGATGTAACCCATTATTCCCCTTTTGGAAAACTTACGTATGTCTTTGTGTCTATTAACACTTACTCTCATGCCTGCTGGGCCACTGCCCACACAGGAGAAAAAGCAAAACATGCTCAAAGCCATTTTTTACAATGTTTTGCGATGTTGGGCCTTCCCCATCAAATAGAAACAGATAATGGCCCTTGTTTCATCAGCCAGAGCATACAAAAATTCTTCCATCAATGGCACATTTGTCATAACACCGGAATCCCACATAACCCCCAGGGACAAGCCATAACTGAGCACCATTATCAAAATTTAAAGGCTCAATTACAAAAACTAAAAGGGGGAATAAGCCCTCACCAGCAACTTGGAATGGCACTCTTTACGCTAAACATTTTAAATTTTTCGAAAAATGAACCGATACCATGTTTTCAAAAACATTGGTCTAATCAAGAAATAAAACCTGAAATACAAGTGAGATGGAACGACCCCATCACTGGTCAGTGGAAGGGGCCCGATCCACTCCTTACAATGGGGAGAGGATTCGAATGCATATTCCCCATTGGGGACCCCAGCCCTATATGGGTGCCAGCAAGGAATCTTAAATTTACACCACAAGAGAGAGGTCAAATCTCAAAACCTGACACAGATTAAAGGGACATTCACATATTGAGCCCAAGAACAAAAAGTTCTTGAGGCGATCTTTTCTTCCTTTACAGATCATCGATATGGCGACCCTGGTGGACACTGCTCCTGGTGATCGTCGGGTTACCTATCCTCTCCTTGCTGACCTTCGTCATTGCCACGGCTGTGCAACAGTTTTTAAAATCTTTGAATCCTGGGTTTAACGACACACAAGGTCATCAACCATGAGGGTACAACAGTGTCAGCATCCATGCTGGGAGTTCAACAAGCTCAGACCATCGAGGTTATAAACAACACATCCACTGCCTCTGCTCAAGGATTTCAAACCAGCTCGAACACCTGAGATCTGCCATGATGGGACTCCAACAACAGCTTGATCTCCATGCCAGTGCGATTGAGACGTTGAGTGTTCTGGTGCTCATAGACTGCGATGTGAGATACCGCAGCTTTCGTCTGACAGCTTTTCCAGTGTTAAATGAGACTCTAACAGGTGAAAAAGGGAGCAATGGATCTATGGGACTGGATACAAAGTCCATTCACCTGGTTTTAAAATGCCTTCTATTTGCTTGTTTTTGTTGTTCTGCTTGTTGTAGTGTTAAAAAAGGTTATGCTTGCCCAGGTCATGGAAGAGGAGCCCCACGTTGGGGACCCACAAAACCCCTGGATCAATTTAGCCATTCAAGAGATTAACCAAGACAGATAAATAAAAATAAGAGTTCTAGATGCTCATCATCTAGAGAGATTCCACCTAGCCCCCAGGAGGTGGCTGGATAACCAATGACGGGTAAGACCCTCAGAGGAGGGCAACCTAAGACAGGCACAGCCGCGACAGGAGCTGGCGAGGCTGGAGGTTGGCTGCCTACAGCTTTACGCCTTGCTCTACAGAACATCAATACAAATGTCTCAAGGGCTTAAATAAAATAAAAAAGGGGGAGATGTGGGGCCCTAAATGGGAAACCTTAAAAACAAAGGGGCTAGCTTTGCGGTCAAAAACCTAAGATGGCACCTGGCGGAAGAGATGGGGCCGTGGCCTGTGTTGTTTGTCAAAGTTTTTTGATTGGCTCTCTTGATTTCCATGCACGTAGACAGTGCGTGATCTCCATAGACTCCTGTTATAATGAAGGCACATGACGATTTGACCTTTAATGTGATTGGTGCAACTATGGAAAGTCCCTCCTAAAACCCCCCTGCTTGCCTATATAAGCTGGGAATTTGCAGCAATAAAGTGGAACTGCTTTGACGGAACCCCTGTCGCGTCTGATTGTCTCTTACTCGCCGGGGGACTGGGTTGGTGGACAGCAGGCTCACCTCTCCTCAGGACCCCTCGGCTTTGCTGAGGGCAGTTCCACTGCCTCTGCTCTTTCTTCGGAGTGCCCCCCGCATGACGACAGCAGAAATAATGAAGACATGACTTTGGGTGGTCATGGTGGATGTAGCAGGATTGTTGAAAAACTCCGAAGGTCAAGCAAGTGGGATTTGCTGACGGAGCCAGTGTAGACCTTCTGAGAACTCCATCATCTACTTCAGTCATCACCCTGCCCAGCCCTCCTTCACTCCCACCTACATGACCCTTCCGATCCAAGGGCGCCTGCCAACACCTGTGTCTTCAGGAATCTCCCTGCAAGGGCGAAACTGCCTGAGGAAATACACAACCCTTAAAGACAAACATTTATTTCCCAACAAGAAAATTACCAAGGAAACCATTAGGGTAAGGAGGCATCCTGGCTAACCTGACCTAACAGGATTCTTGCTGATGGCAGCCAGGGTGATCAGACATCGCGTATGAGGTGGTGGAGGATAAGAAAGCTGATTAGACAAGGAAGGTGATCGGATCAAGAGGGTGGGGAATTATGGCTAAAGGAACTTAGCAGGATTTTTGTTACAAGCAGACAATGCAAGACAAACATGGCAGTCCAAAGGTGGAGGGTTTGTTGAAACATTCAGGGGAGGCTGTGCAGTATTTGGTCAAGGAGAGAACCTTCACCACCACTGGAAGATGTTAGACCCCAAACAAATATGTGTTTCAAAGTGTATGTGCCTGCATGAAAAGATGTTCAGCATTCTAATTATTAGAGAAATGCAAATTAAAGCTACAATGAGATTATCACCTCAAACCAGTCAAAATTGCTATCATCAAAAAATCCACAAATAGTAAATGTTGGAGAGAAGGGACCCCTCCTACACTATCGGTGGGAATGTAAATTGGTACAGCCACTATGGAGAACAATATGGAGGTTCCTTAAAAAACTAAAGATAGAGCTGCCATATGACCCAACGATACTGCTAGTAGGCGTATATCTGGAGGGAAACATGGTCAGAAAGGATACTTGCACCCCCAACGTTCACTGCAGCACGTTCACAGTCACCAAGACACGGAAGCAACCTAAATGTCCACTGACAGACGAACGTTATCCTTAGAAGATTTGGTGCATATATACATATCCAGTCATCAGAAAGAATGCAATAATGCCATCGGCAGCAACATGGGTAGACCGAGAGATCATCATACTGAGTCAAGTCAGACAGAGAAGCAGAAGCATGAAATCCCTTATATGCAGAATCGAAAGGGGTCTGATGCAAATGAACTTAATTACAAAACAGAAATAGACTCATGGACTTAGAGACCACCTTCTGGCTGCCAGAGGGGGAAGGATGGGAGGAGCGTTAGGGAGTTTGGGATGGACATGTACACACTGCTATGTTTAAAATGAATAACGAATGAAGACACGCTGTGCAGCATGTGGAACTCTGCTTGATGTTAAGTGGCAGCCTGGATGGGAGGGGTGTGTGGGGGAGAATGGATGCGGGTATACATATGTCTGAGTCCCTTTGCTGCCCCCCTGAAACTACCACCACAGCGGCAATTGGCTATACTCCAACACAAAATACACAGTTTGATAACAAAGTGTATGTGCCTGAATAGCCTTTTAATTACTCCCACTGAAACCACCTCTCCATCAACAGAATATTTCCAGAGCCACATCCATCCGCTTTCCCTGTGATAATTCTCACGCTGGCTTGGGGATTAAGGAATTGGCAAATGTGGTGCGGCACTGAGTCTCAGTGTGGAAAAGCCAAGAAAATGTGGCTCCCTGTGTCTGCCCTTTTCTTCATAAAGGTGGAGGCCACTGAAATCACTGGCTTTCATATGGCTATTTAACAGAATTTTCTGAAGCTGAGTGATTCGTGTGAACATTATTTAGGATGTCAGAGACCTGGAAAGGAGATTGGAGATTTTAGGTAAGACGTATAACTCTACCTGGGTTTCCCAGGAGACGCTAGTGGTAAGGAGCCCGCCTGCCAATGCAGGAGACATAATGGGTGCGAGTTCGATTCCTGAGTCAGGAAGATCCCCTGGAGGAGGGTGTGGCAACCCACTCCAGTACTCTTGCCTGGAGAATCGCACGGACAGAGGAGCCTGGTGGGTTGCAGTGCAGAGGGTCGCAGAGTCGATACGACTGAAGCAACTTAGCACTCACACGCAACTCTACCCGGGCATGTACATCTGTGATGTTTGGGTGTTGGGGCGTAAGAGGGAGAAAAACTGAAATCTAGATTTAATTGTTAATATTTATAAGTATATTGTAACTACAAATAATAAGTACAGGATCCCCGTGTACCCAGATGCAGAACAGCACAGACAAGAGATGTCAACAACGAAGACATTGCAAGATGACAGACATGAAAACGAGCTCAGTTTGGAACTCGGAAAAAGCACCTTCTGCTTTCGGGCACCTCTTGAGCTGCTCAAAGGAGAGATTTTTCTTATGCTAAATGTAAAACAAGAGAGAAAAATAGAATAGTTACAACCCTCAAAGACATGGAAAGAATTGTGCAATGATGAACATCTATATATCTTTTCTCACATTTGCAAAAAAAGAAAAGGGAGAGCAGCAATTTTCTTCCCTGTATCTTTCCAGGTCTACCTCATTCCCACCAAATTTCCCACGCGCAAGCAGCTTTCATTATCCAAATGGTCCCCGAGAGTCAGAGCTCCCTTTCTCTCCATTCCTACATGCCCCAAACGTAAATGCCACCTCCTCCAGGCAGAATTCCCTGAGCCTCTCAAGGAGAAATCACCCTTTCCTCACACACAGCTCTTCGTCTGTCTTTAGGTGATCCCATCATGGCCTTCCTACTGTTAGAGTTCAATCGTTTTCCCACTGGTTTAGGGTTACATTGTTTTCTCACAAATAGCACAGAACTCTGCCAATTTTCCCTTAATATTTGCTAAATAATCAGATGGATTCAAAATAGCAGAAAGATGGAGCAGCAGTTAGAGGATGCTGTCTGAATCCTCAAAGGTAGTTGGTGAACATGGGACCTGCTTCTTTCTGATAAACAGGCTCACCTTGGGGCCTGAGGTTCCCTCTATCCTCCTGTGCAGACCAGTCTGTTATTTACTTGGGGGACCCTGTGGAAGGCTTCTGTAAGTAGGATGGATTCTCTCAATCTCTCTAGCAAATATATGGAGTTGTTTTTTGCTGGTGAATATTTCCTCTCTTTTTAAACTTGTCAGGATTGATAGCTCGGCTACCACTTAATTCAATACACTCATTTACTGATAAGCCTCTTGTATTAAGGTTACTCATCATCACATAGTCAAAGCTATGGCTTTGCCAGTAGTCATGTACGAATGTGAGGGTTGGACCATAAAGATGGCTGAGCGCCAAGGAATTGATGTTTCAGATTGTGGTGTTGGAGAAGACTCCTGAGAGTCTCTTGGACTGCAAGGAGATTGAATCAGTCCATCCTGAAGGAAATCAAGCCTGAATATTCATTGGAGGGCTGATGCTGAAGCTGAAGCTCCAATACTTTGGCCACCTGATGTGAAGAGCGGACTCACTGGAAAAGACCCTGATGCTGGGAAAGATTGAAGGCAGGAGGAGAAGGGGATGATAGAGGATGAGATGGCTGGATGGCATCATCAACACAATGGACGTGAGTCTGAGCAAGCTCTGGGAGATGGTGAAGGACGGGCAAGCCTGGGGTGCTGCCATTGATGGGGTTGCAAAGAGTAGGACGTGACTTAGAGGCTGAACCTGTGCACTGAGCCCACCACAGAAGCTAACTCCCTTAACCCTCCTAACCTCCCTGGGAGGCGGGTATTACAACCCCCATTCCATACATGGAGATGCAGTAGGTCCCTTATTCACACAGATCACACAGGGGCAAAACCAAAACTGGAGAACCTGTGACTCTCCACGCAGACATCCTGCCCCAGCCTTCTCTGGTCCGCTAAGATGAGGTCCGACAAGAAGCCCAAACAAGCAAGCCCTCTTCTTACGCCATACACTGCCGCCACCTTTTGGGTCACTCTGCTTGCAACAGAAAGAAAAACAGCCTTCTGTTTTCCTCAAAGCACGACGTTGTGATGAAGCTGTAAAACACACGTTCTCGGAAATATTTAGTTCCTCCAAGAGATGGTCAGTATATTTAAAGAAGCTGTGTGTCCCTATGATACTTAAACAGACAACTGACAAAGACTTACTGTACAGCACAAGGAACTCTGCTCAGGACTCTGTAATAACCTTAGCGGAGAAAAAACCTGAAAAAAAAAAAAAAGATACACGTGTGTGTGCATGCGTGTGCGTCCTGAGTCGTGTCCCACTCTGCAACCTCAGAGTCTGCACCCCGCCAGGATCCTCTGACCATGGGTCTCCCAGGCAAGAATACTGGAGGCGGTGCTGCGTCCTTCTTCAGGAGATCTTTCTGACCCAGGGGTCAAACCCGTGTCTCTTGCATTGGCAGGCGGGTTCTTTACCACTGAGTCACTTTGGAAGCAGAGACATGTATATGTATAGCTGAATCACTTTGCTGTGCGCCTGACACTGATATTACATTGTTAATCAACTACGCTGCTGCTGCTAAGTCGCTTCAGTCGTGTCCGACTCTGTGCGACCCCATTCATAGACGGCAGCCCACCAGGCTCCCCCATCCCTGGGATTCTCCAGGCAAGAACACTGGAGTGGGTTGCCATTTCCTTCTCCACTGCGTGAAAGTGAAGTCACTCAGTCGACTATGCTCCAATATAAAATTTAAAAAATTTTTGAGTAAAGAAAAGGAAGGTGTATGGGCCCACAGCATCCCACAAAAGCAAATAAAGGACTCAGAGACTATGCCTGGTCTCTCAGCCAATTGCTATTCTTATTTCATAGAAGATTTCATGAGTTTTAAATGTTAAAATAATTATTATAAAGCTCTCAAATGTGACTTTCATGTCTTCAAAAGGAATTTAAAAAGGGAAGCTTCCAGAAAAAAAAAAAGTTGTATGTCTGTGAGAATGAATAGCCTGAAGCTTTTCTTTGAAGTAACACGCATGGAGTCACACTTATTATGGATCAGGCAGAGCTCCCACCACTGGTGCTTTGCTGCTGTTCAGGCGCTCAGCCGTGTCCAACTCTTTGCAACCCCATGGACTGCAGCACGCCAGGCTTCCCTGTCCTTCACCATCTCCCAGAGCTTGCTCAAATTCATGTCCATCAAGTCAGTGATGCCATCCAACCATCTCATCCTCTGTCATCCTCTTCTCCTCCTACATTTAGTCTTACCCAGCATCAGGGTCTTTTCCAGTGAGTCAGTTCTTCTTATCAGGTGGACAAAGAATTGGAGTTTCAGCTTCAGCATCAGTCCTTCCAATGAATATTCAGGACTGATTTCCCTTAAGATTAACTGCAAAGCATCAATTCCTCAGCGCCTTCTTTATGGTCTAACTCTCACATCCATACATGACCACTGGAAAAACCACAGCTTTGACTATGTGGACCTTTGTTGGCAAAGTGATCTCTGCTTTTTAATGTACTGTCTAGGTTGCTCATAGCTTTTCCTTCAAAGAGCAAGCATCTTTTAAGTTCATGGCTTAAGTCACTGTCCACAGTGATTTTGGAGCCCAAGAAGATAAAATCTGTCACTGTTTCCATTTTTTCCCCATCTATGTGCCATGAAGTAATGGAACTGGTGCCATGATCTTCATGTTATGAAAGTTGTGTTAAGCCAGCCTTTTCACTCTCCCCTTTCACCTTCATCAAGAGGCTCTTTAGTTCTTCATTTTCTGCCATTAGAAAGGTATTATCTGCATACCTGAGGTTGTTGATATTTCTCCCAGCAACCTTGATTCCAGCTTGTGATTCATCCACCCTGGCATTTCACATAGTGTACTCTGCATATAAGTTAAATAAGCAGGGCAACAATATACAGCCTCGACGTACTCCTTTCCCAATTTTGAGCCAGTCCATTGTTCCATGTCTGGCTCTGATTGTTTCTTCTTGACCTGCATTCAGATGTTTCAGGAGACAGGTAGAGTGGTCTGATATTCTCATCTCTTTAAGAATTCTCCAGTTTGTTGTGATAGACACAGACAAAAGCTTTAGTGTGGTTAATGAAGCAGAAAGTAGATGGTATTCTGGAATTCTCTCTTTTTCTAAGATCCAACGGATGTTGGCAATTCGATCTCTGGTGTTTCCACCTTTTCTAAATCCAACTTGCACATCTGCTGAAGCACTGATGCATCACATAGGTGAGTTCATGTAATCCTTATAAAAATTATATAGAACAGGTGCTACTGTTTCTAGACACCAGTGCAGAGCCAGAGGCCAAAGGGATGAAGCGGCTTGCCTGTTTTCGCATAACCAGTTAGGGTCTATCTGGGACTTGAACAGGTTTTGTGACGCCAGACTTCCCCAGGTCTCTGCTGTATGCCATGAGACCTCTCGTAGCTTTTTAAATTTTCCATACTAAATAGACTATGGACAAAACTGCACCCAGAGGAGAGACAACTTGAAGGGAAAGTGAGCAGGGTGGAAAGAAAGATCTTCACTGGAACTGAAAGATATACCCAGAAAGTAGGAGGGAAACGCATTTCACCTTTGTTTCTGATGCTAGCAAGAAAAAGGAGGCAAACTGCAAAGAAACAAGTTAAAGGCCATCTCAAAGTTTCACACACACACACACAGCAAAAAAGTAGGAGCTCAAAACCCATAAGACTAAACAGTAAGTGGATGTTTAGCATTTTAAGAAACTGCCAAAATGTCTTATTCGTCTCTTTCCTTTTGGCTACACTCGGTCTCCATTGCTGCTCCCGAGTTTCCTCTTGCTGTGGGCGCCGCTCTGGGCTGCGGGCCTCAGGCTGCAGAGCTCAGCTTGGCGGTGGCGGCATGCAGGCCCAGTTGCCCCCAGCATGTGGGGGCCTCTGGGCCCAGGGATGGAGCGCGCATCCTCTGCACTGGTGGGCAGAGTCTTATCCACAGCGCCACCAGGAAAGTCCTCAAGAAACACTTTTTAAGAAATCACAATATTTGGGTCTCATTTGTGTCAGGAAACGTGAGGCATTTTTGTTTGCTAGGCGTGCTAATGGCATGGTAGATAGTTCATTATATGTTAGCATATTGAGTAGTAATGGGTAAATCTATGTACAATGTGGGATTTTCTTTAAAATAATAAATCAAATAATGGGGGGGTGTGGTTTGAAAAAGAGAGGAGTGCTTCTGTAGAACTCAGTCCAAAGAGAACCATTCTAAAGATAGCAGTTCTTAAGCCCTTTACATGGGGCATCATCTGGGGAAGAAAGGGAACTCCTGGCAGCTCAGCAGCACCAGACACCGCCACTCACCAAGCTGACTCCAACCTCCTGTTCCTCACGCCACAATGGCCACGGTATCTTGAATGCTTAGAACTTTCTATGCAGAGCATCGCAGTATTCATCTTCTAAAATATTTATGATTTACATAGGAAATCATAACTGAATGCATGACCCAGAACAGATATCCAGTGGGTAAAAGATCTCACCAGCTTTTAGACCTAGTGCCTGACTCTCTACCCCTGACTCTGTTAAGGTAGGGCAAACACTCTGAAATAACACTTTTCATTTTGCTCCAGGTACACAGGAAGAGGACTCGTGATTCAATGGAGCTGGGAAATGGTAGCAGAGTAAAAGAATTTGTGTTTCTGGGGCTTACCCAGTCCCGAGAACTGAGCCGGCTCGTATTTCTTTTGCTGTCATTGGTGTACACAGCCACCGCGCTGGGCAACCTCCTCATCACGGTCGCTGTGCGCTGCGAGGCTCGCCTCCAGACCCCGGGTACTGCCTGCTCCGCAACCTCTCCGTCCGGGACACCTGCTTCTCCTCCATCGCCGCCCCCAAGGTCCCGGCGGACCTTCTTTCGGAGAGAAAGTTCATCTCCTTCAACGGCTGCTTCACCCAGATGTTCTTCTTCCATCTTATTGGACGGGTGGATGTATTTTCTTTGTCACTGATGGCACTGGATCGGTACGTGGCCATCTCGCGGCCCCTGCACACGTGGCCGCCCTGGGTCGGGGCGGCGCACGGCCCTCAGCGCGGCCTCCTGGGCGGGGGCTGCGTCCCCTCCATCGTGCAGGTCTCCCTGCTGCTCCCCCTCGCCTCCTGCGGACCCAACGTCCTGCACGGTTTCTGCTGCGACGGCCCCCAGGTCCTCACGCTCGCCTGCACGGACACGGCTGCCCTTGAGCTCCTGATGTTTTCCAACAGCGGCCTGCTCACCACCCTGTGGTTCATCCTGCTTCTTGTGTCCTACACAGTCATCCTGACGATGCTGAGGTCCCACTCCGGGGAGGGCAGGGGGAAAGCCGTCTCCACCTGCACCGCCCACATCACGGTGCTCACCCTGCACTTCGTGCCCTGCATCTGCGTCTACACCCCGCCCTTCTCCGCCCTCCCCACCGATAAGGCGTCTCTGTGACCTTCACCGTCATCTCCCCTCTGCTGAACCCCCGATCTACACCCTGAGGAACCAGGAGATGAAGGCAGCCGTGCGGAGGCTGAGGGGAAGACTCAGGCCTTCTGTAATGAAACAGAGCAAGACTTTCCAAGTTCTTCATCAGCAAAGACCCCTTTCATTATTTTTCCCACAGAGTCATATTTATATAGTCAAGTACATTGTCAATAAACCAACTGCACGTACTAGGTGACACTTTATTTTGAAATTTAAATG
Organism: Litocranius walleri; assembly: GCA_006410535.1. Classification (NCBI taxonomy): domain Eukaryota; kingdom Metazoa; phylum Chordata; class Mammalia; order Artiodactyla; family Bovidae; genus Litocranius; species Litocranius walleri. The sequence goes on from SJYG01000756.1 coordinate 205,418, forward strand.
AAGAGATTATTGGTAAGCCAAGCCTCTGGTGAGCACAGAGTATCAGGGTTACAGGATGAAGCTGACTGATGTATTTTTACTCAAAAACCAAAGTAACAATGTGCCAGTCATGAAAGCTACACGGCAGATGAACAGATTGACTGAATCTAGTCCCTTTTTCAAAGGGCGAGTAAATAGGATAAAGACAGAGTGATTTGCTCAAGCTCTTCTCTCGAGTTAATTCCAGAGAGAAGTCTTCAGATAGTCATCACTGTCACCATATGAACACAAGTTGCTTCATTACTGGACCTGTCCGTGCCAAACTGCAATGCTCTACAGAAAGTTCACATGATTAGTGCCCCTGAAATACACAAATATGAATACATATGGCCTACAACAGATTAAGGAGTTTGTTCTGCTGAGCTACACTCCGTATGGGCTCCCAACCTAGTGAGCACCTCAAAGGTGCATAATGGTTGTACCCCTGGATTCCCATCAGAATGAAGAAGCTTGGGAAGATTTCCCGTGATGGCCTCAAGGCATTTACCTTATGCAGAACTAAAGACAGATTCAAATTCTTACAACGTTAGACAAAGGCAGGTAGAACCTCAGGGATCCTACACAAAGAGTAACCCATTCTCCTTATTCAAGAGCGAGTTTTCAGTTGCAAACCTTTCTAGGGCCAAACTCAGATAGTATTTACATTCTTCCCACTGGAAAGAGAGAGAAAGACAGATAACACTCTACCCAGACTGTCCATTTCTCACCTGTTAAGTGTTTATGAAGAGGCAGTGTAGGCTAGCGCTTCTGTCTGCATATACGGTCAACGGAAAAAGTAAAGCATGGCAGCTGAGAGCTCTCACTTCAGAGTTATACAAACCTGGCTCTAAATCCTGCCTCCGCCACCCATCAAGTGTGTGACCTTGAGTCGGTCTAACTTTTTTTCTTTTTTAGGTATTGTTATGCTCCGTGTCCAAGTCCTCGAATAAACTGAGAGAACAAATCCACCAAAGCAATGCAAAAGCAAGAAGGGAGTTTATTTATTGCTAACTCGAGTTAGGGCACCCTGCCGCATCCCATACAGTGGAGTAAGGCAAGGGGCCCCGAGCCCTGAATTACAGCAGTATTTATAAACTTAGAACAAAGACAGGGAGTAGGCAAGGGCGGATTGGTTACAAGGGTCTGTTGGCATCTACTAATTGGCTAGATTCCCACACGCGCGGGCTTTCTCAAGGGATTTTTCCTATTGGTCAAGCTACACCGCCTGTGGGAGTTCCCAGTGCCTCAGCTTTCTTAGAGACTAAACTTCAGACCTAGCCTGCCCCTTAGAGTCTGTTTTGGGCTCCAGTTAGGTCCTAACAGGTATTTATTTTGGCTACGCTGGTCCTCACTGCCGGGAGTGGGCTCCCTTGAGCTGCGGTGAGCAGGGACTGCCCTCGAGGGACGCAGAGCGCGGGTTTCTCTTTGCAGGGGCTCCTCTTTTCATGGAGCTCCAGGGTGGTGCGCTTAGTAGTCGTGGCTCACAGGCTTGGTTCCTCGCTCCTCAGAATGTAGGATCCTCCCAGATCAGCGATCAAGCCCCGTGTCCCCTGTTTTGACAGGCAGTCTTAGCCACTGGCCCAGCAGGGAAGTCCCTTGAATTACTCTAACCCTTCACAGGACACAGTTCGCCCATCCAGATGCACTTATACAATCTCCTAGAGTTGCTGCGAAGGCTAGCGGGCGATGCTATCTGTGAAGCACAATCCCTGGCAGAGAGTAAATGCTCAGTCAGAGGCAAACGGGTCCATTTTATTATTTTTTTATATTAGTGTTCGTGCTTCTGTCTTTTCCAAAATGAAAATAACTGTATTTTAAAATTACACTTATTATTTATTTCTTACCTAAAATGCAGAAAGCTTAGAAAGCACAAAGCAGATAGCTAAGAATCCCCTACAGCTAACTGCTTTGCCCATCGGCGGTAAAAATCACAAATGAGTCCATTTTCATATGGCCCTTCTGCTCTCCCTAACACACACTCTGTGCCCCGCCAGGCTGCTGCGCTCTGCTCCTAGCTGGCCCATATTCATCACTATCAGGGAAAAAATGGTGTGGAAAAGGTGGGAACGTGCACTGAGTTCAAAGCAGCTATCATCTTAAAATTTCTGGCTTTCTGAGACTTCCCTGGTAGTTAAGCCTCCCCAGTAGTTAAGTCTGCACGCCTGCAATGCAGGGGGCCTGGAGTTCCGGTCCTGGTCAGGGAACCACATGCCACTGAGTTTGCATGGCTGCAACTAAAAATAGATCTTGCATGCTGCAACGAAGAGTAAAGATCCTGCCTCTGCAACTAAGGCCTATTGCAGCCCAATAAATTAATATTTATATATTTTTTAAATTCTAGCTTTGTCACTTAAGCATGACAGTAGGACTTCCTGTTTACATAGCTTGGAGCATCACCCTGAAGCTGCTGCAGTATAGCACCAGAGAGCTTCGCAGCAAAAGGAAACAATGACTCAAAGAGAAACCATGGCTTTGAGAGTGGATATAAGGGATCAGCCGAGAAGGCAGACCCAAGCTGATGAAAGAGAGCCCCAAGGGAGTTAGTTAGCCAAAAGACAGTGCAGATTGGGGGCTTCCCAGGGGGCTGAGCGGTAAAGAATCCGCCTGCCAACTGGGAGACTCGCGTTCAGTCCCTGGGCGGGGAAGATTGTGGAGCAGAACATGGCGACCGGCTGCACTATTCTTATCTGGAACATTCCATGGACAGAGAAGCCTGAGGGGCTGCGTCCGTAGGGCTGCCCGGTCGAGCACACACAGTAAGTCTTATAGACAGACTTCCTTCACACCCCTCACTGGATCTGGGCTGACCCCGTAAGGACCCAGGAACTAAGCAGCTCACTTGGGCATTTCCTTCCCCCTGATCAATCAGCGCTAACTTTCCACAGCACTAACCCAGCCCACAAATTCTAAGAATAATCCACACTCGTCACCACTCCTGTGGTCCTGCTAACATTGATCAGGCAGCTCTGGTCTCTCGGAGAAGGCGATGGCACCCCACTCCAGTGTTCTTGCCTGGAGAATCCCAGGGATGGGGGAGCCTGGTGGGCTGCCATCTATGGGGTCACACAGAGTCGGACACGACTGAAGTGACTTAGCAGCAGCAGCAGCAACAGCTCTGGTCTCTAGACTCGCAAAGGTTTTCTGTATGAAACTGCCTGTGAAACCGCATACCACAAAGCGCCTTATAGCCCATTTCATGCAAATGCATCCTTCCCTTTCCTTCCTAGGACTCACTCACACCAGAGTTTTATCACTGCGCTGGCACTGGACCCATGGAGTGTGAATCACTGTACTGCAGAAGCATAGTCCCCAGGGGACAGGAACCCAGAAACCCCAGCCACACCATCGTCCCTGACACTTCCTCCAGCTGTGTTTAAAAAACACGACATAAGCTCATTCAGTAACTCTGGAGAAGGGGGAAGCAACTGCATCTCATTATACCAAGATTTACTGTTTCTCTGGATGATGTAAAAGTCACAAGCTGGGCTGCATTTTTACCATTTAAATCAGTTATTATTGCTTAAGCTCTACTGTTGAGAGCCATAGAAAATTTAATAGACTCTGGTCATATACATGGACTTCCCGTGTGGCTCAGCTGGTAAAGAATCCGGCTGCAATGCGGGAGATCTGGGTTTGAGCCCTGGGTTGGGAAGATCCCCTGAAGAAGGGACAGGCTATCCACTCCAGTGTTCTGGCCTGGAGAATTCCATGGACTGTATAGTCTGACTCGCAAAGAGTCAGACATGACTGAGCGACTTTCACCACCATAGGTCATATACAAAGCTTTCAAACTACCCTTTCCTGCCTCACACCCTTTATTCAAGCATTTTAATGATGCTTGGGTGCTCTTGAACTCGATGCCATAAAATAATTCTGAAGTAACAGATGAATATCAAGAACTATCACCATGCTACCTCCCTAGGATCCAAGTGAGCCGTGGATCTCAGAGACGTGGGTTAAAACAGTCACACGGGGCAACGCATACGTCACATTCAACAGAAACTGCAGGGAATTCCCTGGTGGTCCAGCGGCTAAGACTGTGCTCCCGTTGCCAGGGGCCCGGGTTCCATCCCTGGTCAGGGAACTAGATCCACGTGCCTCAGTTGAGATTTTACATTCTTGCACCTGAATATTCTGCATGCTGCAACTAAAGACCCCACATGCTATAACTTAAAAAAGAATCCCAAATGCCACAACTAAAAAAGACCCCGCGGGCCACAGTGACGATCAAAGATGCTAAGTGCTGCAGCTAAGACCCAGTGCAGCCAAATACATTATTTTTTAAGAAAAGAAACTGCATCTATAGCCCACGCCATACGGTCTCTGAAAGCTACCCTGACTGCGCCCACACAGCTTTGATTTTTCTAATTGTTGCCCTTTTACTTAAGTTTCATTTCCCAGCTGGCGGCAAGCAAACCAGTTTTGGTGAGGAAGAAAGTTGCGTGACCCATGGTGTGTTTCCACAGAACATTTCCCTCCTGAGCCAAGGAGGGTAACACACTGTCTCACGTGCCTCCTCTAGAGAAAAGGCTATGACCTGGATGTTCACTGGTGTCTCTGCAGGTCCCTGTGAGACGGGTCAGAGCGGGGGTGAGGGAGACGGAGAGGAGGAGGGGGGCTTGGTGGCCCTTTAATGGCTCCCACAGGACACCGCTGAATCGGCCACTTCGCTTCTGCCTCCAGGCCCAGCACCGCTCCCGCTGCGGCTGGGGGATGATGCAAGTGGCCGCGCCGCAGGCCACACAGGGAGGCAAGATGGTGCGACTTCCCGAGGCGGCCATTCCCCCCGGAGGAGGAACAGCGGAGTCACTCGCCTTGAGGTAGGCTCTCCAGGAACCAGAACTTCCCCAGAAGCGACTTCTGAGACGCAGAGGGAGCGCCACAGGAGGGCCCACTTCTCCCTGGAGCCTGAGTCGCTTAGTGCCGGCGGGTGTGAGCGCCCCAGACTGGAAAGCTGCAGACTTTTCAGAAGCGGTGTGAGTATGCAGAATGTTCTTGAAAGCAAACTCAATGAAACCGAGGAAAGTGGTAGCTTTTCACTATTAGGAAAAAGGGCACTGGGGCTTGCAAAATAGAAGAAGGTCAGGTGGCTCCACGGACATGACACGCGTTTACTTGGTGAGATGGTGAGATTTGAATTGTTTTCAAGGTAGTTGAGCAGCTGCTGATACCCCGGCTCTCGGGAGGCAGCAGCCTTGGAAGGGCTGCTCTCCAAGACAGCAGTTCCTGACTCAGCACACGGCCTCTGGCCAGCTTTGCTTCCTGGCTGGGAATGGAATTTGGAAAGCTTTGAGTAAGGCGTTTTAACGGCTAGCTAATCTGTACTCTCGTGTGCTACTGAATATGAATGATGTTCCTAAAACTTGGAGGGATTCAATCAAGAGCAGACACTTTTCAATACAGAAGAGAACATTGTGACGGGGCACCTCTCTGAGATTCCACTCCATGTAGGGCTTGGGGCAGCACACTCAGTGGGAAGCTGGGCTGGAGGGGAGCCCGAGTTTGCCGGCTCTATGCCGTCCAATAAGCTTGTTTCCAAAGGACGGTCCCCAAAGGGGGTGATTTCTAAGAAAACTTCATGATCCTTTTCACCTTATAAAAACACAAAAAATTGTATTTCTTTTTTTTTGATTGAAGTATAGTTAATTTACAATGTTGTGTTAATTTCAGGTGTATAGCAAAGTGACATATATATATATATTCTTTTTCAGGTTATTTTCCCTTAGAGATTATTACAAAATATTTAATTCCCAGTGCTATCCAGTAGCTGCTTGTTGGCTATCTAATTTATATATAGTAATGTGTATTTCTTTGAGCCCCCTTTTTTGGGGGGGGTAAGAATACTAGAGTGGGTTGCCATTCCCTTCTCCAGGAGATTTTCCCAACCCAGGGATTGAACCCAGGTCTCCAGCATTGTAGGCAGACGCTTTACCGTCTGAGCCACCAGGGAAGCAGGGAAGCTGGCTCAGATAATAAAGCATCTAGT
>SJYG01000756.1:212755-238682 GCA_006410535.1 Litocranius walleri
CGTGCTTGTGTTTCAATGCAGTGTGCATAATCTAACAGTTTCAAAGCATCCTTCTCACACTGAACAAAGACAGCATCCTTAGGGACCCACAAGATTCACGATTTTCAGGAGGAGTTTGTGTTTGAGGTAATGCTACTGAGAACTCATTTCTGCACCTTGCATTGGAACACTATGTGGTTGATGGAGCTTCTTGGTGACGGTACCTCTGAAAAATGCAAAGTCTACTTGTCAAAGACTGCATTTTTTCCCAAGTCACTCTGACATCCTCTCATGTAAGTTGCTTTCAGTAAAAACTTTCACTGTGTGCCGGCTTCTACTTCCCCCATCTCACACCCACACTCTACTTTTACTTGCTTTGCCAAAGATCTTTTTCCTCTGCAGGATTTTCTGAGAAGGGCTGATCAACACCGGGAAGAAGTATGGTTGTGGTAGTTAATAGCATCAGTCTTTGGATTAAGACAAATCTTGGTTTGAGACAGATCTACCAGCAGTGAGATCTTGACCAGTTACCTAATCTTTCTGTGCCTCGGTCTGCTCCTCTATAAAATCAGGAAAAAGATATTTATTTCACATGGATATGATGGGTTTTAGAAGCAATAAAATGAACATAAATACTCACGAAAAGGAAGAAAAAATTAGCAAAGCAGAACTCCATTATTCTGCTCACATTTCTATAATGCTGAAACCTTGAAAGTTACCTGGACTCCCAACCCACCCCACCCCATCTACCCCAAAGCCAAATATCCAGATGACTGGGCTTCAAAGTGTGTGTTATAGTTTATTTTCTTTCTATAAAGGTTTTTTAATATAAATACCTATATTTATGACTGCATACAGAGATAAACTTACCTATGGTTATTAGCAGGTGTGTGATATAATACTCTGATTTTTTTTAACATATGCCTTAGTTTAAATTGCTGTATAAAAAAAGAAAAATATCCCTAGAGGATAAATGGCATTTTGCACTTATTCCAAAGTGCTGNCTGGGCTTCAAAGTGAGGGTTATAGTTTATTTTCTTTCTATAAAGGTTTTTTAATATAAATACCTATATTTATGACTGCATACAGAGATAAACTTACCTATGGTTATTAGCAGGTGTGTGATATAATACTCTGATTTTTTTTAACATATGCCTTAGTTTAAATTGCTGTATAAAAAAAGAAAAATATCCCTAGAGGATAAATGGCATTTTGCACTTATTCCAAAGTGCTGGGAAGAGGGCTTTGAACCACAGGGTCAGTGGCAAAGTGACCCACTCTCATCAAGTCCCCGAAAGGGACTCGGCTTGTGTAAGGAAGCAGCATGCGCCTGAAGCTGCTGAGACAGGATAGCGACTGGCAACTCAGGTTCCTCAACGGCTTCTAGTTTGCAAAACAGTCATGAGGTCTCGTCTGCCCCTTAGAAGAAGCCTGCTTATGAGGTAGGTCTGAGTAACTGTCGCCAAGTCGTGTCCAACTCTTCGAGGCCCCACGGACTGTAGCATGCCAGGCTTCCCTGTCCCTCACCATCTCCCAGGGTTTGCCTGAATTCACGCCCAACTGTCACCATATTGTAAATCAACGCTAGTGGTGCAGGCTGAGAACTGACTCTAATTCATGTCCTGTGAACCTCACATGGATTTCCCATGAGTTTGGCACTACTATTGAGTCACCTGCCCAAAGTCAAACCAGCTAGGAAGTGGTCATCCCAAACTGCACACACGCTCCAGATGACCCACAAAGGTGCATCCACGGTGGGACTGTAGGGTGTGGTACTGCCCCAGCAGGCCTCCTGGACAAGGCTCGCAGATGTTCTGTGTCCAGGTGGGATGGTTTTTCATACATCTCCCCGTGATTCTGTACCTCCTCACTTTTCTTTCTGCCGATGCCACAAGCTGCAACACGCCTCTTGTCTTAACTGTAAATGCCTTCAGGAGAGGATCTGTGTTAGAGTCACCATTTCCTCGATGCCATTATGATTACTTTTATGTGTCAACTGGACTGGCCGCAAGGATTCGGATTAAAACTGGTTGCTGGGTGTGTCTGAGAGCCTGTTTCAGATGAGATTTGCGTCTGGATTTGGGGACTCAGTAAATCAGATTAGTCCCCCGTCCCCCAGCATGTGGATATCCTTCCACCTGTTGAGGACCCCAGTAGAACAAAAGAGGTGGAGGAAGGAGAAATGTAATCCCCATTCTTTTTTTTTTAAGAAAGATAAAAAGAGAAAAGAAAAAAAAATTCCAGTTTCCACTTTATTATCTATTTTTGGCCACACAGTGCAGCATGTGGGATCTTAGTTCCCTGGCCAGGGATCAAGCCCACGCCCCTGGCAGTGGAAGCGTGGTGCCTTAGCCTCTGGACCCACAGGGGAGTCCTCGGACCCCTTATTTTGGCCTCACAGCTCAAGTTCACCGTCTCATCATTTTATACCGCTGGCTCCTCTAGTCCTCAGGTCGTTGAGTTAGGGCTGAACTCCACTGTCAGGTTTCCTGGGGCTCCAGCTCACAGAGGCAGATGGAGGGATGTCTCAGCCTCCATAGCAGCATGAGTCAATTTTGGATAATAATTCTTTCACTAAATGTGCATATGTGTGTATATATGGTATGGTTTTTCAGTGGTCATGTATGGATGTGAGAGTTGGACTGTGAAGAAGGCTGAGCGCCGAAGAATTGATGCTTTTGAGCTGTGGTGTTGGAGAAGACTCTTGAGAGCCCCTTGGACTGCAAGGAGATCCAACCAGCCCATTCTGAAGGAGATCAGCCCTGGGATTTCTTTGGAAGGAATGATGCTAAAGCTGAAACTCCAGTACTCTGGCCACCTCATGGGAAGAGTTGACTCATTGGAAAAGACTCTGCTGCTGGGAGGGATTGGGGGCAGGAGGAGAAGGGGACGACCAAGGATGAGATGGCTGGATGGCATCACTGACTCGATGGACGTGAGTCTGAGTGAACTCCGGGAGTTGGTGATGGACAGGGAGGCCTGGCGTGCTGTGATTCATGGGGTCGCAAAGAGTCGGACATGACTGAGTGACTGAACTGAACTGAACTGATATGTACATATATCCGTATGATGGATACAAATACAAATACTGATTTTACTGGTTCTGCTTCTGGAGAACCCTAACACAGCCATGGAAATGGTATGTAGAGGAAGGAAAGAAAAAAAGAAAACCCAGGTCTCCCACATTGCAGGCGGATTCTTTACCAGCTGAGCTCCCAGGGAAGCCCAAGAATACTGGAGTGGGTAGCCTATCCTTTCTCCAGGGGATCTTCCCAACCCAGGAATCGAACTGGGGCCTCCTACATTGCAGGCGGATTCTTTACCAGCTGAGCCCCCAGGGAAGCTCCATACATGTGATGGATACAGGTATAAATACAGGTCTTATTGGTTCTGTATTAGGTTTCTAGAGAACCCTAGGAATGGTATGTAGAGGAATGAAAGGAAACAGAAATAGAGAAGAAAAACAGGAGCAAGAAGGCAGGGAGAACAGCTGACGTGGAAGCTTCTAATCTTCTCACAGTGGTTTCCTGAGCAGAAGATTTGAAAACCACTCACTCATCACTCCAGTGTCCGAAAGAAAGATTCCAGAATAAGGTGCTGTCATCACTTAAAATACTTCTACGTCCTGGATTAACCAAAGACTTTGAGGGTGATTTCTCTACTGGTTATGGTAAGTAGTTAGCGTGGGGAGTTTTAGGAGTCTTGAGAGCCGAAATCTTCTATGATCGTGATTCTGAACATATATTCTTATCACAGCAACATTATTCTCATCACTCCATGCTGCTGACATAAATAGCAAGCAGTAATGGCAATGAAATGAAAAAGCGGCTCTTCTCTTACTTTTCTGTGTGAATAAAAGGAGAATGCTGCCTGGGGAACTGTGCTCTTTAAAGGATCTTTTCCAAAGGTTTGGAGAAGGAAATGGCAACCCACTTCAGTATTCTTGCTTAGAGAATTCCATGGACAGAGAAGGCTGGCAGGCTACGGTCCATGATTTTGCAGAGTAGGACACGGCTAAGCGGCTAAGTTATAAGTCTTCCTAAGATTAGAAAAGAAAGGAGTCGGGGTGGAGCATAGTGGAACTGAAACCAGAATCAGAGCAAGAGCCGCCGCAGGGCAGCACACAAGCAAGCATTCAGGAGGGCCTCAAGCGAGGAAACAGAAAAAAAAATTCCAGTTTCCACTTTATTATCTATTTTTGGCCACACAGTGCAGCATGTGGGATCTTAGTTCCCTGGCCAGGGATCAAGCCCACGCCCCTGGCAGTGGAAGCGTGGTGCCTTAGCCTCTGGACCCACAGGGGAGTCCTCGGACCCCTTATTTTGGCCTCACAGCTCAAGTTCACCGTCTCATCATTTTATACCGCTGGCTCCTCTAGTCCTCAGGTCGTTGAGTTAGGGCTGAACTCCACTGTCAGGTTTCCTGGGGCTCCAGCTCACAGAGGCAGATGGAGGGATGTCTCAGCCTCCATAGCAGCATGAGTCAATTTTGGATAATAATTCTTTCACTAAATGTGCATATGTGTGTATATATGGTATGGTTTTTCAGTGGTCATGTATGGATGTGAGAGTTGGACTGTGAAGAAGGCTGAGCGCCGAAGAATTGATGCTTTTGAGCTGTGGTGTTGGAGAAGACTCTTGAGAGCCCCTTGGACTGCAAGGAGATCCAACCAGCCCATTCTGAAGGAGATCAGCCCTGGGATTTCTTTGGAAGGAATGATGCTAAAGCTGAAACTCCAGTACTCTGGCCACCTCATGGGAAGAGTTGACTCATTGGAAAAGACTCTGCTGCTGGGAGGGATTGGGGGCAGGAGGAGAAGGGGACGACCAAGGATGAGATGGCTGGATGGCATCACTGACTCGATGGACGTGAGTCTGAGTGAACTCCGGGAGTTGGTGATGGACAGGGAGGCCTGGCGTGCTGTGATTCATGGGGTCGCAAAGAGTCGGACATGACTGAGTGACTGAACTGAACTGAACTGATATGTACATATATCCGTATGATGGATACAAATACAAATACTGATTTTACTGGTTCTGCTTCTGGAGAACCCTAACACAGCCATGGAAATGGTATGTAGAGGAAGGAAAGAAAAAAAGAAAACCCAGGTCTCCCACATTGCAGGCGGATTCTTTACCAGCTGAGCTCCCAGGGAAGCCCAAGAATACTGGAGTGGGTAGCCTATCCTTTCTCCAGGGGATCTTCCCAACCCAGGAATCGAACTGGGGCCTCCTACATTGCAGGCGGATTCTTTACCAGCTGAGCCCCCAGGGAAGCTCCATACATGTGATGGATACAGGTATAAATACAGGTCTTATTGGTTCTGTATTAGGTTTCTAGAGAACCCTAGGAATGGTATGTAGAGGAATGAAAGGAAACAGAAATAGAGAAGAAAAACAGGAGCAAGAAGGCAGGGAGAACAGCTGACGTGGAAGCTTCTAATCTTCTCACAGTGGTTTCCTGAGCAGAAGATTTGAAAACCACTCACTCATCACTCCAGTGTCCGAAAGAAAGATTCCAGAATAAGGTGCTGTCATCACTTAAAATACTTCTACGTCCTGGATTAACCAAAGACTTTGAGGGTGATTTCTCTACTGGTTATGGTAAGTAGTTAGCGTGGGGAGTTTTAGGAGTCTTGAGAGCCGAAATCTTCTATGATCGTGATTCTGAACATATATTCTTATCACAGCAACATTATTCTCATCACTCCATGCTGCTGACATAAATAGCAAGCAGTAATGGCAATGAAATGAAAAAGCGGCTCTTCTCTTACTTTTCTGTGTGAATAAAAGGAGAATGCTGCCTGGGGAACTGTGCTCTTTAAAGGATCTTTTCCAAAGGTTTGGAGAAGGAAATGGCAACCCACTTCAGTATTCTTGCTTAGAGAATTCCATGGACAGAGAAGGCTGGCAGGCTACGGTCCATGATTTTGCAGAGTAGGACACGGCTAAGCGGCTAAGTTATAAGTCTTCCTAAGATTAGAAAAGAAAGGAGTCGGGGTGGAGCATAGTGGAACTGAAACCAGAATCAGAGCAAGAGCCGCCGCAGGGCAGCACACAAGCAAGCATTCAGGAGGGCCTCAAGCGAGGAAACGGGGAAGGTGAGGCGACCTTCACGATCTATTTGGTAAAGGCTATAAGTTCATTTGTCATAAAATGGTAATTATGAAAATGTTGCTGTTGTCTAATCACTAAGGCATGTCCTACTCTTTCGTGACGCCATGGACTGTACGTAGCCCACCGGGCTCCTCCGTCCTTGGCATTTCCCAGGCAAAAATACTGGAGCGGGTTGCCATTTTCTTCTCTGGGGAATCATCCCGGGTAGTCAATTAAGTTTTCCTTGAAATGAAATTCACCCTTTACACATGAGGCTAAAATACTATAAAGTCATTACCATGTTTATATTATTTAACACTTTACTGAAGTATAATGTACATACATATAGAAAAACGTACATAAGCCTAGAGTCTGATGAGCTTCCACACAAGCTGAATGCATCTCTGCAACAACTACCCAGATCAAAAAAACAGCATTATCAGCACCTCAAAGCCTCCCTCGCGTTCCCGTCAGCTGTGCACACCTCGGTTCTTTATGTGAACGAAACGGGAGGGTGTGTGTCTCTAGTGCCTGGCTCATCTGGCGCCACAGATTCGTGAGGTTCGTGTGTGTGGTTACACTTGGTGAGGTCTTTCCCACTGCTACGTAGCAGCGCGTGAATCTAACAGGTTATCCTTCCTACTGTTAGCGGGTATTTCTGCCGTTCTCCAGTTTGAGGATGGAGATGGGTAGATGGATGACAGACACACATAGACCTCCACCGCGCAAGGACAGCTGACAGAGACATAGATATCAGTACTGGCAGATGCACTCAGACAGCAAAATGGTTAATCTGCACCCCACCAGCAGGGTCCCAACCGCCCCATCGCTTCACGGTCACTTGACGCTTTTCACCTTTTGTAACGTAGCCCTTTTGCGCACGCACAGCAGTCGCTTGCTGTAATTTTAATTTGCATTTCCCTGGTAATTAACGAAGCTGAATCCGCTTTTGGATGCTCTGTTGTGCATCTTTTTCTGCTAAACGCGTGTCTCTTGTTTCCGCCCTGCTGGGTCTTCCTTGCTGCGCAGACTCTTTCTGGTTGCAGGGAGCAGGACTCCAGCCGCGGTGTGCGGGCTCCGCCCGGCGGCGGCTTCTCCTGCCGGGGAGCACTGCGCTCTAGGGTGCTCGTGCTCAGTAGTTGCGGCTCCCTCGCTCTGGAGCACAGGCTCGATACTTGGGGCTCAGGGGCTGAGTCGCTCTATGGCGAGCGGGCTCTTCCCCGACCAGAGATCACACCTATGTGCGCAGCACCGGCAGGAAGATTCTTCACCGCGGAGCCACCAGGAAAAGCCCTTTGGTGGAGTTTTGGTTCCTGTCTTCGGCCATTTTCTGCCTTGCTCATCTATCTTCTTTTACTGATTTGCAGAAGCTGTTCACATACTCTGGGTGTCTGTCTTTTCTCAGCTATAAGTATTGCAAATATCCTTTTCCATTTGAGGGTTCTTTTAATTCTCATAGTGATGTCTTTTGAGAACCCAAATTCTTTACGTGCCCTAAAGTGTATGCTTACTCCTTATCACCGCAAGCGTCTCGTGTTACAGCATATGGAGAATTGAATAAGCCCGCAGAGCTATCCCCTGGTTTCAGTGGCCACAGTGACAGAACCGACCTGCTCGGACGACTCCCGACGGAAGCGTGGGTCTTCTCCCTCACGGTGGCATGCAGAATTGCAGGCACAGAGCCTGCACAGAAAGTAACTTCCCGGGCCAACACCAAAGCCCAAGCGCCAGAAAAGACAAGGGCAGATCTCTTAATACACCCTTTAACTGTGCTGTCATTTCTTCCAGAAATGCACTTGGAAAAGAATCTGTGACCCCATGGACCAGGGAAATTACACCAGAGTGAAAGAATTCATTTTCCTGGGCATTACCCGGTCTCGAGAGCTCAGCTGGGTCTTGTTCGTCTTTTTGTTCCTGGTTTACATGACGACTCTGCTGGGAAACCTCCTCATCATGGTTGCGGTGACCTGGGAATCGCGTCTCCACACCCCCATGTACTTCCTGCTCCGTAACCTGTCGGTTCTTGACATCTGCTTTTCCTCCATCACAGCTCCTAAGGTCCTGGTCGATCTGCTCGCAGAGAGGAAAACCATCTCCTTCAACGGCTGTGTCTCTCAGATGTTCTTCTTCCACCTGCTCGGGGGAGCGGATGTGTTTTCCCTCTCGGTGATGGCCTTTGACCGCTACGTGGCCATCTCGCGACCCCTCCACTATCTGACCGTCATGAGTCGGGGGCGGTGCACGGCCCTCATCGTGGCCTCCTGGGCGGGGGGCTTCGTCCACTCCATCGTGCAGGTCTCCCTGCTGCTCCCCCTCCCCTTCTGCGGACCTAACGTCCTGGACACTTTCTACTGCGACGTCCCCCAGGTCCTCACGCTCGCCTGCACGGACACCTCCTCTCTGGAGCTCCTCATGATTTCCAACAATGGACTAGTCAGTTGGTTCATATTCTTCTTTCTCCTCGTCTCCTACACAGTCATCCTGACGATGCTGAGGTCCCACTCCGGGGAGGGCAGGAGGAAAGCCGTCTCCACCTGCACTGCCCACATCACGGTGGTCACCCTGCACTTCGTGCCCTGCATCTATGTCTACGCCCGGCCCTTCTCCGCCCTCCCCACCGATAAGGCCGTCTCTGTGACCTTCACCGTCATCTCCCCTCTGCTGAACCCCCTGATCTACACCCTGAGGAACCAGGAGATGAAGGCAGCCGTCTGGAGACTGAGGGGTAGACTTGGGCCTTCAGAAAGGGTTTAGCATCTGTGCGGACAAGATAATACCGGAATCCAGAGATAAATATTAGGGGTTCTCTGGCAGTCTCATCCTTCAATCCCTGGTTGGGGAGCTAAGATCCTGAAAGCTGCTTGATGTGTCCGAATATATATACATATGCAGGAGAGGGGTCCATCTGAGCCAGTCCTGAGAATGGACTGTATTCCAGCCTTTAGTCCTTCAGCCCCCACTAACTGCAAGGGAGTCTGGGGAATGTAATCTAGCTCTGCACCCAGAAAGAAGAGGTGAGATCATGAAAAACGGTGAACGCTAGAAGTCTCTTTGACATTTATGACTCATTGCTAAGAAATCTCGATCGGATCAAAGGACAAGGACTGGGACATTGTGTTAAGGAGTCTCTTAACACATAGCAATGCTCGCTGGAAGGAGTGCTGCACTCTTGGAATGCACAGAGAACTGCACTGAAGTGAAAGAGACACAAGATGAAATCCAACTTTCCCGACCCGGGGCTTGAAGCAGCGTCTCTTGCGTCTCTTGCATTGGCAGGCAGCTTCCCGACCAGCAGCACCGCCCGGGAACGCCTGTTGTAAGCCAACATTTATTAATACAGAGGCTCCTATAGAGATGAGTGTCTTCTTCTTGTTCTTTCCATTGTTTTGTTCTATTTCCACCACTCAAAAATGTTCTGAATTATTTTTCAATATTAGACATTCTTCCTCCGGGCATCAAAGTCCCAGTAAAGACATAACTTGTCTTCACTTGGATCCATCTGTAGAATGAATCCTCCATTACTGCCTGGTTCCATCTTTACTCTGGTGTCATTGCTCTCCAGCTCCTCTACACTTTTCACAAAGGTGTCTTTTTCCCCCCTACTTTTCTGTTGACTTTACCTTGAGTAAAACTGCTATGACTGGGCAGAATTTTAAATAATCAAAGATCTATACCCTCAGAGTTTGTGTTCCCAAGTGTGTGTGCGTCGCTCAGCCCTGTCCAATTCTTTTCGACCCCATGGACTGCAGCCCACCAGGCTCCTCTATCCATGGGGGTTCTCCAGGCAGGAATACTAGAGCGGGTTGCCACGCCTTCCTCTAGGGGATCTTCCTAACCCAGGAATTGAATTGGGGTCTCCTGTATTCCAAGCAGATTCCTTGCCAGCTGAGCTACCAGGGAAGCCTGTTCCCAAGCGTAGAACCCCACAGACGACTGTAGCCTAGCAAAAGCAGTTCATGAAGCTGACTTGGGCCATTCACAACATGCAAAAGAACCTGATGAAACCCAGTGAGGAAAAGCAGTCCAGTTCAGAAGACCATCAAGTTCACTTGCCTGTCACCATGACATCAAATAATTACTCGGCTCAATATATATACATATTTTCCTTCAAGTAGGGACATTTTCTTAAGGAACGATTAGCTATTGAACTGATTCTAGTTTATTCTACACACATTCCATATATTTAGCCCTATCATTTGTGATGTTTTCTCCTACCCCAGAAACATTGATTTTAAACTTCCATGATATTTTTCATAAGCAAATAAATGTATCTGTATACACAGATGGGCTAATTCAGGAGTGATCCTGTCATTCTGGATGTCTTTGAAAAATTCAAAGAAGAGTCAGGTTGCTTCAGCTTAGTTTCCAAGATGCTGGTGGGGTCAGTACCACAAAAACTACACTGAAGCAACCGTGAGATTCCAGCCACAAAGCTCTACCCTGGGTGGATCTGCAGAGTTCTGCTGTTGTTACTGTTATGCAACTTGTCTTCCGAGTCTGAAAGAGACTATTGTCCACATAGCTCTTACTCGATAATAGACTATTGGCTCAGTACGATGTTAGTGAGTTATTGCTGTATAACACATTATCCCAAAACTTAGTGGCTTAAAACAGCACCATTTCTTTTCATCTGTCTATTTGTGGCTGTGCTGGGTCTTTGTTCCTGCTCAAGGGCTTTCTCTAGGTGCAGTGAGCGGGCTTCCCACCTTTGTGGCCGCGTCTCTTGTTGAAGGCTCACGGGCTTCAGCAGGTGCAGCAAGCAGGCACAGTCGTCAAGGCCTGAGGGCTCCAGAGTGTGGATTTAGCAGCTGTGGCCCACAGGCTTACCTGCTCTGCGACACGTAGCATCCTCCCGGACCACGGACAGAACCCGTGTCCCTGCAATGACAGGTATTCCCAGCCCCTTGTGCCCAGGGAAGTCCCACATGCATTTCTTAAGTCACGTTTGTGTGAGTTGGGGATCCAGGCCCAGCTTAGCCATGTCTTCTGCATAGAATCTCTCACAAGGCCGCAGTCAGGCATGAGCTGAGAGCTGCAGTCTTATCTCAACCTTCGACTGGGGAAGGGTCGGCTTCCAAGCTGGCTCATATTGCGAGCCGTCGGCCTGGGGGCTGCAGTCCCTTCCTGGCTGTGGCTGGAGGTGCCAACACTCGAGGGCCTCTCTCCCAGGGCACCTTACTTCACCAGAGTTCACAAACAGGAGGAACAGCGTGTGTCAGCAAGACAGAAGTCATGAGCTCTTATAGCCTGATCTGGAAAGGGGCAGGCTATCATTTTTGCCAACATCTCACCCTTAGAAGCGAGTTAACTAAGTCTAGTCCACACACAAGGCAAGGGGATGGCACAAGAGCGTGAATGTTAGAGCAGGAACTGACAAGCTCTCCAAATAAACTAGGAAAATATGATTGCAAATGATGAAAGCAACCTAAAAGCATTTGATTCAGGAAGAGTTACAAAAGACTCCCCCCCTCAAAAAAAAGGGTAAAGGGAAGCGTCAGAGGCATTTCAGAGACACAGAGCTCTTGTGACAAGGAGAATTATAGTGCCAGGTCCGTCGAAAGAAGGACTGAGGTTTCCTTTGCTTTTTTTGGCTACACGGGTCTTCACTGCTGTGCTCGGCCTTTCTCCAGCTGCAGCCGGGACTACCCTCCAGCTGGGGCGCACAGGCTGCTCACTGCTGTGGCTTCTCCTGCTGCAGAGCACAGACCAGGGCTTCAGTGCTTGTGGCCCACGGGCTTGGCTCCCCACAGCCCATGGAATCTTCCCAGACCCGGGTGGAACCCAGATCCCCTGCATTAGCAGGCGGATTCCTAACCGCTGGATCACCGCGGAAGTCCCAGCTCTGTGAAAATCTTTGTTGTTCATTCGGCTGTCCTAGGCCTTCGTTGCAACACGCAGGATCTTTCGAGGCGGCGTGCAAAGAATTAGTTGCTGCATGCAGAATCCAATTCCCGGACCAAGGATTGAGCCTGGGACCCTGCTTTGGGGGCACAGAGCCTTAGCCACTGGGCCACCAGGGAGGTGCCGGAAGTACTTAGTTCTTGACAGCAATGGTCAGATCTATTTTAGACGTTTTGAGTTGAACTGCTGCTGCTACTGCTGAGTCGCGTCAGTCGTGTCCAACTCTGTGCAACCCCATAGACGGCAGCCCACCAGGCTCCCCCGTCCCTGGGACTCTCCAGGCAACAACACTGGAGTGGGTTGCCACTTCCTTCTCCAGTGCATGAAAGTGAAAAGTGAAAGTGAAGTCGCTCAGTCGTGTCTAACCCTCAGCGACCGCATGGACTGCAGCCCACCAGGCTCCTCCATCCATGGGATTTTCCAGGCAAGAGTGCTGGAGTGGGGTGCCATTGCCTTCTCCGTTTGAGTTGAAGGTGTGCCCTATATCCAAGTGAGACAGGCCATGGGTATATGGCGAGAGACAAGGCTTCAAAATGGTGTTGAAAATAGGAGGAGGGGGGAAATGGGGTCTTGGGGCTCATAGGGCCTGGAACAAGGGAGACGGTGAATACTTAGAGATGAAAGGTACCAACCCATCCTTTGTCTGTTTTCGTGCCTTCTTTGTATAAGAAGTTTGGGCAAAAACAAGAAAAAATGCCTCTCCAAGTCTCTGTGATGCATCTGGTTATGTATACTATCAGGACAACAAGCAAACTACCTGCCTTAAAAAAAAGAAAGAAAGAAAGAAAGGAAGGAAATGAAATGAAATGAAACAGGCTGCACACGCTCTCCTGGGAGCTCTGTTCACTTTCCCTGAGTTCCATCTCTTAAGGAGACAGAATCCTGTCTGTCCCCGTGAGCCCTTCAGGCAAAGATCCTCGGGTTCTATCCAGAAGATAGAAGAGAAGTCACTCCTCCCCCGCACCAGGAGAATTTCAAAACCAAGATGTGCGCGTTCGCATACCTTTTCCGGTGCGTGTTCAATTTCTTAATAAGACTCAAGGGAACGGCATCCCGTTAGGAAAGTCTGGCCACTCAAGTTCAACAATCACACCTGGAAGCATGCCCGGAGCTGAGGGACTGGCACTCGGGGCAGCCGCACCTGGGGCTGGGTGGCAGGACCACGCGGAGGCGATTCTTGGAGACCGCCCTGTGCCTTGGGCCGCAGGAGAGAAGATGCTGTGCGGCCAACCCCCAGCTGCACGTCCGCCTTAAAGGGGACTGACTGCTCATGAGCATCGATGACTCCGAAGATCAGCGTATGGCACCCGACGGCCAGCGCTACTTTTCAGGTAGGAGTTAGAGGAGAGGAGCTCTCAGCGGCATTATTTTGGGGTTTTGGGGTGAGGGCCTGTGTGTCTGACTGTGCATCTGTGCCTGTGTGCCCATGCACTACCAGCTTGGAAAATTTTATTGTGGATTTCAGAAATACATTGAATGGTAATAATGCTCCTGAAAGGTAGAGGATGCTGGACATTAAAGCTCAAAACTTCAGAGACGCAGCGCAGTTAGCCCTTCCGTATTCGGAAGGGTCCTTGAGGAGCAGAGAGAGGTCAGCTTGTCAAGAGGGGCCCCGGGGGGCACACGCTTGGTGGACAGTTGAGGGGTGAGGAGTCCCTCTAGTTGGGGGCTCCATGACGTTCATTAAGCCTGTTTTGGTTGAGGGATGTTGGCGTTTGGTTGCTACTGTAGTTCTGCATTTCGGCTGAGCCTTTCAGCTCACAGGATCCTTAGGTTCCTGACCAGGGTTCCCACCCAGGCCCCAGCAGTGAAAGCACGGAGGCCTAATCACAGGATGTCCAGGGGGTTCCCTAGTTTCTTTTACCAGAATGGGTTTCTCTGGCCCTTTTTATTATTGTTCTTCTTTTTAAACATTATTATTTAGATTAAAATATTCCCTTTAGAAGTGATCATTTTGTTTTTATGAAGGTTTCTTTTGCGAGTAGTACATTTATTTTTTTAATTGAAATATAATTGCAGCGTTGCGTTAGTCTCCACACTACAGCAAAGTGAGCCAGCCAAGTGTGTGCTACATCCTCTCCCCAGCCCACGCTGCAGGTCAGCACAGAGCGCCAGGTTGAGCCCTCGCGCGCACAGCAGCTCCTGCGAGCTGTCTATTTCACGCATAGTGGCCTGTATGTCAATGCTACCCTCTCGACTGGTCCCTGGACCTACTTCTAAGGGGTCTTGAACTCGTTCTTGCCAAAAGCAAAAATTAAAGCAAACATAAACAATAATTTTCTGCTTTCTTTTCTTCTCTCCTGTTGCAAACAGACACACATACACAGAGACTCTCATCTATCTTCCCCTCTTCCATGTTTACTCTCTTAGCTGTGCAAATATCCTGTGGAGGGAGGAGCAGCATTTTCAGCACTTTTCCGTTGGATCAGTGATCACTTTTACCACTCCCTTCTGAACAGAATCTCGTGCCTTTGGGTGTCAAAGCCCATTCTCCTCACCACTAGGACAAACTGCCCCTGACACTTCTTGCCACCAATCAGCCATCGGTTAACTTTCAAGACACACTTGAGATTTATAGGTTAACTGAGATTCAAATGCTAGAGAGAATACAATCTTAGACTCATCACAAGATAACTGAAGGCAACACTATTTAAAACAATTGAGAATTAAAGCTCCAAAGGTCTAGAGCAGGGGTAGGGGGTGGGAATAAACTGGGATTAACAAATGCACACTGTCATATATTAAAATAGATAAACAAGAATTTACTATATAGCACAGGAGACTATATTCGATATCTTATAATAAACTATAATGCTATAATGGAAACAAATATTTTTAAAGAATATAGATATTTACATATATGTATATATAAAACCGAATCACTTTGCTGTACACTTGAAACTAACACAATAAGTCAACTGTATTTAAACAAGAAATAACTTAATATATATTTATTTTTTAAAAGTTCCAGAGGACTTACCTAGACGTCCACTGGTTAAGACTACACTTCTATACAAGGGGCACAGGCTTGATCCCTGGCCAGGAACTAACCTCCCACGTGTCGCACGGTGCAGTTAAAATATTTCTAATTTTTTTTTAAAGCTGCAAAGTTCTGAAAATCACCTGGGTCGATGGATCCATTTAATATTGTGTGACACCGGGCAGACCTTGCCTGCTTACAAAAGGACTTGAGGCAGTGTGTACTCCATTTCACTCATGAAAAGACTAAACATCCTGGAGTTTAGATGCCTTTAAAATTTCCACTATTGCTTCATGAAGTCCTCAGAGTTCAAATCACCCAAGCTGGTATCTTCTTTCTGAGTCACAATAGTTCCCACTGTAGTTTAAAATTAAAAAATAATAAATCCTCTGTGCATTATTTAGAAAACTAAAAAGCTGCATGTGTTCTGATCACTTTATTTCAAAAACCTTTTAAAATATTTACTCTGAAAAAAAATAACTGGCCCTTTTAAAAACAGAAAACATTTGAAGGGGATGACATCTTCGAGGAGTTACTGATGGATTCATAGGTCACTGGGAGTAAGCCAAGAAACTGAGCTTTGTTCAGCTTGGCCTTCAAAGGAAAGAGAATAGGGGGAACGGTAGCAACGCGAAGCTCTGTTCTGATGAGAAAATGAGACAAAAAGTACAGTGGGAGCCAAAGAGCTGGGTCGTTAACTGAGGCTGAAGCTCCAGCACCTTGGCCCCCTGCTGTGAAGAGCCGGCTCACTGGGAAAGCCCCTGATGCTGGGAAAGGTCAAAGGCTGGAGGAGAAGGGGACAACAGAGAATGAGATGGTTGGATGGCATCACCGACTCCATAGACACAGTTTGAGTAAACTCTGGGAGATAGTGGAGGACAGGGAGGCCTGGCGTGCTGCAGCCCATGGGGTCACAAAGAGTCAGACACGACTGAGCAGCTGAGCGGCAGCAGCAGAAGAAAAGGACAGCTTCACAGTAGGAGGACACAGAAAGAAGTGAGAAGAAGCGCCAGAGGGGAGCAGCCCGACGTTCCTGAGAACAGCAGGGGCAGGACTGAGCTCCGCGCCTGTTTGCTGAGAGTGATCGAGGGGGGTGCGAAACAGGGGACAACCTAGGGCTCGGCAGAGTCACAAAAGCAGAAAGTTGCAGAGCCGCTTGTCTGCCAGCTGGCATTTATGTAAGTCACCCCCCTACATAGACTGGCAGACAGAGGTTCCTTCCTTCATGATGATCACATTCAAAGAAATGGCTCTTGGTCCTTGAAAGAGACGCTTGTAAGTTGCAAGAGATACACATCACAGTTTCCAGGACTGGTCCGTAAATGCTCTGAGCAAGGGAGATCAGGGGCCACCTCTGATGTTGGCGGAACAAACAGTAAATTCTCCTGGCAGCTTCGTGCTTTCCCAGGCAGGCATTTTAAATGAGGGCCTGGGGTCATCCTAAGGACACTGTCTTGTGTCTCCAGAGGCCATGTGGTGGCCGGTCATCTCTTTTGCAGGTTTGGACAGAGTCCTTAGGTGTCAAAATTCTGCGGTTCTCAGGGGCACAAGCGAACTTTGGGGTGAGGGAGATGTTCCTTATCCTAATTTGGTGATGGTTTCATGGGTGTATGTATACGTCAAAGCTCATCAAACCAAACCTTTAAGTGTGTGTAATTCATTGCAAGTAAGTTACACCTCAACAAAGCTGATTTTAAAAAAAGAAAAAAGGTGCAAAGGATAGCTTTTTTGTTTGGTAAAATCACAGTAGACTGATGCCTGTTAACACCCAAACTAGAATTCCTTCTAAATACTCTCTTTAAAACAGGGTTGGAAACAGGAGAACAACAACAAATTAGGATTGGCAAATGAAGCTCAGCGATAAGCGCTTTAAAAATTGTGTTCCTTTGCAAAGTAGAAACGTTCTAAATTGTTTTATCCTTTGGTATATGTGTTGGAGTGGGGAGGTTCAGAGGAATAGATTGTATTTCTCAGAGCAATTTTAAGTTTACAGAAAAATTGGACAAAATGTACAGAGAGCGCCCATCAACTACGGTTCCCCACTACCAGCCCAGTTTCCCCATTACTCCCACAGTCCACGGTGGGCTCCAGTGGGTAAAAACTGACAGACCAGGATGGATACATTATTCTCAACTGAAGTCCATGATGTGCATGAGGGCTCACTCTTTCTGTTAAGAATGCTAAAGGAAATTTTAAGTTTTCTTTCCATGCCATAATTGATCATTTACTATGAGGGAAAGAAAGTTGGTTGCAATCACAGTTTTCCATATTCTAGGTGTGTTTACAATACTGATGCTTTAGCATTGCTTTTAAAAAGGGAGGAAAATAGACACTTGGCACATTCTTATTCTTTCCGATAAAAAACAATAGTTCAAATAGTGCTAACAGCCTAATCATAAAAACAGATTGTGGTTTTTATCCATAAAAGATAGTGGATGTTCACTTTTATCCATTAACTCAGTGCTGAGTATTTCAATTTTCCTGCCAATAGTAACAGAATAATGAAATGTATGTCAGAAGATGAGTATAGTACTTGCATGACTTCAGTAATGTTTTTTGAAAAGTAGATCTGCCCTTCAGTGGCCTAGTGTTGAAGAACTGCAGTGCTTCCTGAAAGCATGATTTAAAGGATTTTTAAGCATTTGCTGAAAATTCTTTTAAGTATCACTAACAACAATAGCATGACAATTAGAGTGTTCTTAAAGCTCTTTAGAATAACAACTTATCATATTTTAAGCTAACCTGAATCATGAGTGCAAATTTGGCTCCAGTGTGGAATGTCCCCTGGCAGTAACTTGTTCAGGGATGTGACCCAGATCCTCCCACATACTGGAAAGCAAGAATGTCATGTGTGTTTGTGCAAGACGAAGGCGTTCCATACACATGGACCTGCTGGAAGCTTGAGACCCTGACCTTAAACGCCACTCGGTCTTGCACATCCTGTGGGTTTCCATGGCGCTGTGTACCCGCAATCTGAGTGGCATGCAGAAGAGCTTTGGTGCCCGGAAAACCCCATGTGTGTGTGTGAGTCGCTCAGTCGTGTCCGCCTCTTTGCGACTCCATGGACTGTACCCCGCCAGGCTCCTCTGACCATGGAATTCTCCAGGCAAGAACACAGGAGTGGGTTGGCATTCCCTCCTCCAGCAGACCCCCCTGACCCAGAGACTGACCTGGGTCTCCTCATTGGCTGCCAGATTCTTTACCCTCTGAGCCACCAGGGATGCCCCCCAAATTCCCTGTGTCTCATCTATTTATCCCTCTCAGCCTCCCACACCCAGCCCCCAGCAGCCTTTAATATGCTATTATAATTTTGTTATAATCTTTCAACTGTGATTTATTATATTGTCATTTCCAGACCATCATACAGTGGGATCATACAGTAAATGCCTTTTCAGATGGGCTTCTTTCATTCAGTGCGAGGAATAACGTTTCAGCCCTATCTTTTGCTGGCTTGGTGCCTCATTTCCTGTGATCACTGAATAATATCCCATTGTACAGAACATATCTGCTTTTGAGATGCTAGATTAGATAATAGTTGCAATTATTTCAAGGAACCATATTTTATAACAAAAGTACAAAAGTGCATTCTTGCCATCGTTTTTCAGCAATGTATGAAAGACTGACCCTGCAAAATGTGAAGTGCATTATACATGGGGGAGAGGTGGTCTGTGTCACCTCAGGTTGACTGTATTAAGCAAGTCTCCTCAAGGTCCACAGTCCTGTAAAACAAGCACAGTGATACTCAGTTTTACTGATGATAAACTGAGGCTCAGAGTTACCTGCCAATTAAGTGGCAGCATCTACATTCAAATTCAGGTCTGCTGCATAGAGAACAGACTTGTGCTTGCCAAGGATGAGGGTTGGGGAGGGATGAATCAGGAATTTGGGACTAGCGGATGCAAGCCTATTATATGCAGAATGGATAAGCAGCCAGGTCCTACTGCAGAGCACACGGGGCTGTATTCAACAGCCTGTGGTACACCGTGATGCCCAGGTCCTACTGCAGAGCACACGGGGCTGTATTCAACAGCCTGTGGTACACCGTGATGCCCAGGTCCTACTGCAGAGCACACGGGGCTGTATTCAACAGCCTGTGGTACACCGTGATGCCCAGGTCCTACCGCAGAGCACACGGGGCTGTATTCAACAGCCTGTGGTACACCGTGATGCCCAGGTCCTACCGCAGAGCACACGGGGCTGTATTCAACAGCCTGTGGTACACCGTGATGCCCAGGTCCTACCGCAGAGCACACGGGGCTGTATTCAACAGCCTGTGGTACACCGTGATGCCCAGGTCCTACCGCAGAGCACACGGGGCTGTATTCAACAGCCTGTGGTACACCGTGATGCCCAGGTCCTACCGCAGAGCACACGGGGCTGTATTCAACAGCCTGTGGTACACCGTGATGCCCAGGTCCTACCGCAGAGCACACGGGGCTGTATTCAACAGCCTGTGGTACACCGTGATGCCCAGGTCCTACCGCAGAGCACACGGGGCTGTATTCAACAGCCTGTGGTACACCGTGATGCCCAGGTCCTACCGCAGAGCACACGGGGCTGTATTCAACAGCCTGTGGTACACCGTGATGCCCAGGTCCTACCGCAGAGCACACGGGGCTGTATTCAACAGCCTGTGGTACACCGTGATGCCCAGGTCCTACCGCAGAGCACACGGGGCTGTATTCAACAGCCTGTGGTACACCGTGATGCCCAGGTCCTACCGCAGAGCACACGGGGCTGTATTCAACAGCCTGTGGTACACCGTGATGCCCAGGTCCTACCGCAGAGCACACGGGGCTGTATTCAACAGCCTGTGGTACACCGTGATGCCCAGGTCCTACCGCAGAGCACACGGGGCTGTATTCAACAGCCTGTGGTACACCGTGATGCCCAGGTCCTACCGCAGAGCACACGGGGCTGTATTCAACAGCCTGTGGTACACCGTGATGCCCAGGTCCTACCGCAGAGCACACGGGGCTGTATTCAACAGCCTGTGGTACACCGTGATGCCCAGGTCCTACCGCAGAGCACACGGGGCTGTATTCAACAGCCTGTGGTACACCGTGATGCCCAGGTCCTACCGCAGAGCACACGGGGCTGTATTCAACAGCCTGTGGTACACCGTGATGCCCAGGTCCTACCGCAGAGCACACGGGGCTGTATTCAACAGCCTGTGGTACACCGTGATGCCCAGGTCCTACCGCAGAGCACACGGGGCTGTATTCAACAGCCTGTGGTACACCGTGATGCCCAGGTCCTACCGCAGAGCACACGGGGCTGTATTCAACAGCCTGTGGTACACCGTGATGCCCAGGTCCTACCGCAGAGCACACGGGGCTGTATTCAACAGCCTGTGGTACACCGTGATGCCCAGGTCCTACCGCAGAGCACACGGGGCTGTATTCAACAGCCTGTGGTACACCGTGATGCCCAGGTCCTACCGCAGAGCACACGGGGCTGTATTCAACAGCCTGTGGTACACTGCAATGCAAATGACTAGACATGTGTGCAGCTGAGTCACTTTGCTGCACAGCAGAGATGGACGTGCCCTGTAGACCAGCTGCGCTTCCACAGAGTGAATCTGAACACACACACACGCGCAGGCCTGCTGATACTAATAGCTTTTTCTCTTTTGAACTTTTTCTTTTGTATTGCGGTATAGCTAATTAAAAATGTTGTGATATTTTCAGGTGAACAGCAAAGGGACTCATGCATATACACGTATCACAATCCATTCTCCCCCAAAGCCCCTCCCATCCAGGCTGCCACAGAACATTGAGCAGAGTTCCCTGTGCTGTGCAGGGGGTCCTTGTGGCTTACCCATTTTAAATACAGCAGTGTGTGATACGAACATCTTTGCTCTTTGTGAAAAACTAAAGCCTCTACAAATACCGAAGTGGCGCACAAATGTAGGTGATGAAAGGGAGGGGACTGAGGAAGGAAGAGCATTGGTCCAGTGGCCAGAACGGGGAAGTCTTTGGCAACAGCATTATGAAAAGCAGGGACTGTAGTTGCCAAGACGTGATCTTGGGCCACAGAAATCAGAGGAAAGCAAGACACCAAAGAGAAGGGAGACTGAACGCGAAAAGAAGAGAGAAGAGGAGAAGGAAGGAAGGAAAGAAGAAAAAAAGGAAAGAAAGAGGGATGCACTCAGTTAAACTGTCTTAGCTGCTGCAAAGCTGTTTGTCCTAAGGAGAAAGTAAAACGGAAACTGTCTTTCTGGCCTTAATTTAGTGCTGATCACTGGTGTCATGAAGATCCAGCAAGACTATGCCAAGTAGATTGTCTCTGGTGGAAGAAAATGAAAGAGAAGCCACGAGCTTCTGTTAGAGCCGCAGACCATGTATAATCCTGTTCCCCTACGTGTGTTTCCCACTTCCTAACAACCGGACCCATGAGTGTTCATTGAGAGCAAAAACAAAGCTCGTCTCTTCACTTCTCAGCGCATTCAGTGGTTTTTCAAGAATAAAATGATGAGACTTAAAATTTTTAATAACATACTAATTAAGGTGTTCTAATTAATTTGTCGGTGTTCGCTCGTTAAGTCATGTCCTACTCTTCACAACCCCATGGATTGCAACACACCAGGCTCCCCTGTCCTTCACTGTCTCCTGGAGTTTGCTCAGATTCATGTCCATTGAGTCAGTGATGCTAACAAACTATTTCATCCTCTGACGCCCTCTTCTCCTCCCGCCTTCAATATTTCCCAGCATCAAGGTCTTTTTCAGTGAGTTGGCTCTTCGAATCAGGTGGCCAAACTATTGGCGCTTCAGCTTCAGAATCAGTCCTTCCAATGACTATTCAGTGTTGATTTCCTTTGGTTTGATTGCCTTGCAGTTGAAGCAGCTCTCAAGAGTCCTCTCCAACACCGCAGTTTGAAAGCATCTGTTCCTCCTGCTCAGCCTTCTTAACGGTCCAACTCTCACATCTGTACGTGAGTACTGGAAACACCATAGATTTGACTACACAGACCTTTGCCAGCAAAGTGATGTCTCTGCTTTTTAATGTGCAGTCTAGGTTGGTCATAGCTCTCCTTCCGAGGAGCAGCGGCTTCTAATGTCATGGCCACAGTCCCTGTGTGCAGCGATGCTGGAGCCAAGACAATAAAGCCTGTCACTGCTTCCACTGTCCCCCTTCCATGTGCCACGACTGCAAGACCCCTGGAAAGGCACGCCGCTCCAGGCTGTTTGCCTCAAGAACCCCACGAATGGTGTGAGCAGATTTTAAAACCCACTCTTTGTTTTGCTCTGAGATACTAAAAAAACACCATCTATAGGAGTTGGCGTCTTTCCCCAAAAGGAAAATAACTGCAAAAATAACACCCAAGGCAGTCCAGTCATATAATTCACACTCCTTTGGTTTTTAATGATATCTTTTCTATATTCTATTCTCTGTCTTCTCTTCAGGAAGTTGAGAAAGAAGAAAAAACATGACCCAATGGAGCAGGGAAATCATACCAGGGTGAAAGAATTTATTTTTCAAGGACTGACCCAGTCCCGAGAACTGAGCCGGCTCGTATTTCTTTTGCTGTCATTGGTGTACACAGCCACCGCGCTGGGCAACCTCCTCATCACGGTCGCTGTGCGCTGCGAGGCTCGCCTCCAGACCCCGGGTACTGCCTGCTCCGCAACCTCTCCATCCGGGACACCTGCTTCTCCTCCATCGCCGCCCCCAAGGTCCTGGCGGACCTTCTTTCGGAGAGAAAGGTCATCTCCTTCAACGGCTGCTTCACCCAGATGTTCTTCTTCCATCTTATTGGACGGGTGGATGTATTTTCTTTGTCACTGATGGCACTGGATCGGTACGTGGCCATCATGAAGCCCCTGCACCACGTGGCCGCCATGGGTCGGGGGCGGCGCACGGCCCTCAGCGCGGCCTCCTGGGCGGGGGCTGCGTCCCCTCCATCGTGCAGGTCTCCCTGCTGCTCCCCCTCCCCTCCTGCGGACCCAACATCCTGGACGGTTTCTGCTGCGACGGCCCCCAGGTCCTCACGCTCGCCTGCACGGACACGGCTGCCCTTGAGCTTCTGATGATCTCCAACAACGGCTTGATCTCTACCCTGTGGTTCATCCTGCTTCTTGTGTCCTACACAGTCATCCTGACGATGCTGAGGTCCCACTCCGGGGAGGACAGAAGGAAAGCCATCTCCACCTGCACCGCCCACATCACGGTGGTCACCCTGCATTTCATGCCCTGCATCTACGTCTATGCCCGGCCCTTCTCCGCCCTCCCTATGGACAGAGCTGTCTCCATCACCTTCACTGTCATCATTCCTGTCCTGAACCCCCTGATCTACACCCTGAGGAACCAGGAGATGAAGGCAGCCGTGCGGAGGCTGAGGAGGAGACTTGGACCTTCTCAAAAGGAATAAATACCATGCAGTCTAGAATGGAAGAGTCAGAACTGAAGAGTATTTTCTCATACACAGTAGAAGACCCTTATCAGTAGACCATCATAAGGCCAGATGAGGCCATCTTTACTCTGTGGCAGAATCATCTAATGAAGATGGTCTGAAATAATTGTTTCCGTAAGGATTTCTCACGGCGAGATTGTCTGCAACTTAAGTCTCAGATCCAAAAGCTCATGATGTTGTTGTTGTTCAGTTGCTGAGTTGTGTCCAACTCTTTGTGACCCCATGGACTACCGCACACCAGGCTCCCCTGTGCTTCACTATCTCCCAGTGTTTACTCAAATTCATGTCCGTTGAGTCAGTGATGGTATCAGACCATCTCATCCTCTGTCACCCCCTTCTCTTCCCATCTTCAATCTTTCCCAGCATCAGGGTATTTTCCAATGAGTCAGCTCTTCCCATCAAGTGGCCAAAGGATTGGAGTTTCAGTTTCAGCATCAGTCCTTCCAATGAATATTCAGGGTTGATCTCCTTTAGGATTGACTAGTTGGATCTCCTTGCTGTCCCAGGGACTCTGAAGAGTCTTCTCCAACACCACAGTTCAAAAGCATCAATTCTTTGCTGTTCGGCCTTCATTATAGTCCAACTCTCACATCCTTACATGACTACTGGGAAAACCATAGCTTTGACCATATGGACCTTTGTCAGCAAAGTGATATCTCTGCTTTTAATATGCTGTTTAGGTTTGTCATAGCTTTCTTTCCAAGAGGCAAGCATTCTTTAATATCATGGCTGCAGTCACCATCTGCAGTGATTTTGGAGCCCCCCCAAAATAAAGTCTGACACTGTTTCCACTGCTTCCTCATCTATTTGCCATGAAGTGATGGGACCGGATGCCATGATCTTAGTTGTCTGAATGTTGAGTTTTAAGCCAACTTTTTCACTCTCCTCTTTCACTTTCATCAAGAGGCTCTTTAGTTCTTCTTTGCTTTCTGCCATAAGGGTGGCGTCATCTGCATATCTGAGGTTATTGATATTTCTCCCAGCAATCTTGATTCCAGCTTGTGCTTAATGCAGCCCAGCATTTCACATGATGTACTCTGCATACAAGTTAAATAAGCAGGATGACAGTGTACAGCCTTGATGTCCTCCTTTCCCGATTTGGAACCAGTTCCCTCCTGTTTCACCATCACCACAGAAGTTAGATACATTTCTGGCAGGCCATGGCCATATTCTGCTGGTTACGGTGCAGAAAGGTCATCTGAAGCCCATTCTCAGTAGTGTCTCACTAGGGACTAATTTCAGGCGGTCTACCAGCCCCATCAGTGGCCCCAGGTGCCATCTCACAGTGGAGGAGAGACAGGACAGGACAGGGCGACTGCAGTCACTGCGCATGAGGGACACGAGCCCAAGCCCCGGTGCCGGAGGCAACCTGAGAGGCCCGGGTGCAGACAGGGGAGACACTTCAGCCAGGGGCTGGGGCAGCCCAAGACAGGAGCTATTGACAAAATGCACACACACGCACATCTGATCCTGGACTTTTAAAGCTCTGTGTTAAAAAAAATCTACATTTGCTTCTTTGGGGTGACTGTTACTTCCTGACTATAATTAAAATCATTCACCAGATTTCTGACTAGAATTTTATACCTAGCTACCCATGTGAAGAAACATCAAGAACAATAACAGAAAGTCAAGAACAACTCAAACTTCCTCTCGAACCAAAGAATACAGAATCATAGTCTTCCATAATCAGTATGTTCCTTTATAACCAATAGCTATTTGGTTCCTTGTAAATCAATTTTTATATTAAAAAAATCCCTTCCTCATACCTTTTCTCAGGGTTCAATCTTTACTTTCTAGAGACAAACAGTGAATTGAGGATTCCAAATACACACACACACACACACACACACAAATTCATACACACACAAACACCCACACATTTACTTTTAAGAAACATTTGATTTTAAAGAAAGTGAAAGTATTAGCCTCACAGTCGTTTCCAACTCTTTGGGATCCCATGGGCTGTAGCCCGCCAGGTTCCTGCCCATGGAATTCTCCAGGCAAGAACACACTGGGATGGATAGCCATTCCCTTCTCCCAGGGATCGTCCCTACCCAGGGATTGAGCCCAGGTCTCTCGCATTGCAAGCAGATTCTTCACCATCTGAACCACCAGAGAAGCCCAATTAATCAATTACTGGGTTCCTAAAAGACTATGGTGCTTTGGACACATAGTATACATTAAAATCTGTTTTCCCAAGGGAATTCCTTGGCAGTTCAGTGGTTAAGATTCTGTGCTTTCACTGTCAGGGGTGCAGGTTTGGTTCCTGGCTGGGGAACTAAGATCCCCAGCTTCTGTGTAGCCAAGTTCTTTTAAGTAAGTAAATACGTTTGTGCTTTAAAAAAAAAAAAAACTTTTCATGAAAATGTGTTTCTCCTCCTTCAGTGTGATAAGAACATGTTGCTTGACAACAATCTTTTAACATATGAGTTCTAACACAGGGTATTTGTATTTTGACTAAATTGTTCAGCATCTCCCACCCTGGAAAGCTGTATTTCTTTCATTCTTTTTTTTTGAAGCGGCGAAGCGGGGGTTGTGGGGGGTGAGTGGGGGGAGTGG